>JAVKPL010014796.1:600000-884536 GCA_032173675.1 Gastrolobium villosum | reverse complement strand
GACCGGTCATACTTCAAACAAGAGTATATGACCGGTCATACTTAGTGTAACTTGTAAAAAAAAATTGTAAACGGATTCTTCCCCTTAAAACTGAGCCTAAACTTCTTGAGAAGCTGATCTTAACTTGGACTTAATATCAAACCTCAAAAGGCATAACCCAATACCCATAGCAGTCTTGCAAGGCAAGAATATATATTGTCTTCCATATTGAAACGGAGTAGTCTTTTGCATAATTTTATTCCACACTAATAATTGGTTATCTAAAATCACAATTTGAACAATGGTGGACGTACATACAAAGAAAGGCATGAGCTGTGCAATCTTAGTACCATGAACAAATTTAGTGATGTTTGCATGGCTCTTGCATTTTGTAGAGCTGCAACTGGGGTAGTTCTAGTGGGGAGTGCAAGATTCCATTCTGAAGCAAAAACATCAGTTAATATCATAATCAAGACAGCAAATGAGGCATCAGAAACAATACACAACACAACAGGAGCGTTAAAAGACATGGAAAGTAACTTTATGGAAGCCAATGTCAATGCTGAGGCTTCTGTATATCTTGACTCTACAACTGAGAGACTTGATGATGCTTCTGCAAACCTTGAAAAGCAAGCTAGGAAGAATAGGCGACTTATTAACAAGGGTTTGAAAATAGTGTAAGACTCTTCTGTCTCTCCTATTCCTAAGAAAATGTAAAATGAATAACCAAGTGCATTGCAATAAGGGATTGCTTTTTAATTGCAGGTTTGTAATTACCACCGTGATTATAAGCTTGAACTTGGTTGCTGTAACAGCTTTGTCAGGTATTTTTAATTGGTTCATATGCATAACATCATTGACATCTATCTTTAGACTCGTGAGAATTTCAAATCTTTACATCCTGTTTCGATCTTATATGAAGGAATTCTTCTACACATGATTCATGATTCTCATAAAATGGAATTTTCTGTGCAGTTTCTGGTGTATTGAGGTTACGACGGGCATTGTATCTGTAAGCAAGCTAAATTGTATTTGCTTGGAACCTTAGAAGCAAGTGTATTTATGTTTACAAATATGATATGTGTCGCAAATCTAATATTTTGTTTTGTTTGTTTTCATAGGCTTCTTGTACTTTGCTGGTTGATGACAGTGATATGCTGGCTATACTTTGGAGTCTATTTCTTCTTAGAGAAGTAAATCCAAGTCCTTTCTGATTTACAGATTCTCAAAGAGTTTACAATTTTTCCCAGCAATATAGTTATAAAGTAAAAGTTTGAGTACTAAAAGAGTTCTCCTATATTGTAGATTTTCTAGTGATGCGTGCACAACTCTTGACAACTTTCAAGAAAATCCTTATAACAACAGCCTAAGCTCCATCCTCCCTTGTGATGAATTACTCTCGGCAAAATCAGTTCTATCTGATGTTAGTGCTGGGATATATAACCTTGTTAATGAGGTAAGTCTTACATAATCTCAAACATCAGCTTCTTTTTTTCCCCTTCTACATTATGACTTCAACCAATCCACTACAGAGGCCTAAACTGAGCCTTTTATTCATATAAATAATATTTCTGTGGTTCCTAGTTCTATTGTTCTATTATTATCATGGTAGATAAGTTATCTGCAGTAAGCCTAATACAGCGTCATTTTGGGCGGAAATCATAATATTTTTATAATCTTAATTTATTTCAGGGTTATTATAGTCTTTATAATTATAATTATTTAATTTTTTAATCCAAAACGACGTCGTTTTTGGAGTAAATGCAGATAACTTATCTGCAGTAACTGCATAAATATTATTCTGTATTATTATTCATATATAGTATTGTTGTGTAATCCAACATATTGGAGCACGTACATAATGTTAGGAGTCATGTTTTGGTTTTTTGGTCATTGTCCAGGTTAATGCAAACATAACAACCCTGCAGGCAACATCAGATCCGATTCTTGTTCATGTTTGCAATCCATTTTCAGAACCCCCTAAGTATTTATACCAGCCAGAAAACTGTCCAGCTAATACTATACGAATAGGAGATATCCCAAAGGTATGCCACAGACAGTGGAAATAATGTCTTATTGAAAATTCTATTTCTGCACCTAAATTATAAGACCAAGATATGCATGCTAACACTATTGTTTCCCTGATCCTCCTCTATAAGGTATTGAAGCCTTTTACATGTACAGATGCCAATGATGGAACTTGTGACAATGGAGGTTTCATAACTGGCAGTGAATACGTGAAAGTTGAGGCTTACACAAGTTCAATTCAGGACCTACTGAATGTGTATCCGAGTATGGAACACTTGTTAGAATGCCAAGTGGTAAAAGATGCATTCTCTCAAGTCCTTGTCAAACACTGCAAGCCTCTGAAGAAATATGCTAAGATGGTATGGTCAGGAATGGTGTTTCTTGGAGTGATCATGGTGTTGTTGGTTGTACTATGGACTATAAAGGCTCGTCACGAGCAACGTTATCATCTTTCACATGGTTCTTTTGAACCCCATTTTACAGCACCAAATGCAAATGCCTTGGAATCAGGACCAGATAAAGAGATTGAGATTTGACAACAACAAAATTGGTTAATAATTAATCAATCATATTCTATTTATTTAGTGCACACAAGAACTTAGGAACCAGATATTGGAAGGCAAATGCGCAAGCAGCTTCCCAATAATCTCGTATAGGACTTGTAACATTGTACATACATAGAGATACACACAGTCATAAACTCATAGGATAGACCAAGGGTGTCTAGAATTTTCCTTTGGTGATATAATTTTCAATTTTTCACAATTCTTGTAAAACAAATTTCACTTTTGAGTATGAAGTTAAAGGAAGGGGACCAACCCCATGTAAAATCATCAAACAATAATATGAGATTATGAAGATTTCATCTACATCAACAAGTTGCCCTTTTTCTATTTATTTATGAGTGGATATTCTCACAACCTTATTTCCCCACTCTCTCAACACTCAAAAGAGTCAATCACAGAAACTGTGAGTGCTTCTGATGGATGGATGCCTATGTACGCAACTATAAACAAACAAACACACACAAAAAATAAAAATAAAAAAACAAAAATAAATAAATAGGAATGAGTGAGAGTATGCAAATGTGAGTGAGTTGAAGTACCTGGGGGCAAACGAGTGCAAGCAAAGCGGAAGAAGAAGATGGGTTACTATCTCTGGGTATGCACTAATTTCTTCTAAGACTCATTGCTGGCCAGCATCCTCAGCTAAATTAGAATAAACGCATATGCACTAATATCTCTGGATGATGTGACAGTGAAAATGAAGAAGAAACGCATATGAGGGGGGAGAGGCGGGAACTGTGAGAAATTATGGTGGGAAAAGATAATGTGACAATGATGTGGGGGGGGGGGGAAATAAAAGTTAAATTGAGAATGGACCTATTAATAAATAAAAATTTAAAAAAAAGTTCCAGGGGCGCTGCCCCCTAGCCCCCGCCGGGGCGGCTTCCCCGGACCCCCGCCCGCTCACCGGGGAGCGGGACTCCCGCGGGCGGCCGTTGGCCGCATCATCTAGTCGAGACGTCATCTGAATGCAAAATATATATCACACACTCATTTTGATTAAAAAATATATCATTTAACCGTAAAATCTTAAGTCTTAGTTACCTTCTGATAACGAAATATATCAGTTTCACCGTTGTTGTCTTACTAATTAAAATTTATATTCCACAATCTTTCAAGTAATTTATTTAGGAATTAATTTATAACTCTATCTTAATTTTTTTCATTATTTAAAAATATTTTAAATATATAATAAAATATGTTTAACATAAATTAAATATGTATTATAAAAATAAGATAAGATATTTTTTTGATAATCTCCCAAAATTACACATAGACCCCCCGTGATTTTAAATTTATCACTTAGACCCACTGTGGTTACAAATTTTTTCACTTAAACCCCTTATGGTTTAAAAATTTAACTATTAAAAAAGTTTTTTAAAATTTATTTTCTCTTTTTTTTTCTTTCCTTTACATTCACATGATATATTGCAACTCATACTTTTTTTTATTAAAAGTTCATAACATACTTCTAAACTATTCTGTCATTCTGTAATACATCCATGATCAATGACCATAGTCTAACAAAAATAGGTTGTAAATACAAATAGGTTGTAAACAAAAATATGTTGTAAATAGGTTGTAAACGAAAATAGGTTGTAAACAAAAATAGGTTGTAAACAAAAATAGGTTGTAAATAGATTGTAAATAGAAATAGGTTGTAAACAAAAATATGTTGTAAATAGAAAATAGGTTGTAAACAAAAATAGGTTGTAAATAGAAAATAGGTTGTAAACAAAAATAGGTTGTAAATAGAAAATAGGTTGTAAACAAAAATAGGTTGTAAACGAAAATAGGTTGTAAACAAAAATAGGTTGTAAATAGAAAATAGGTTGTAAACAAAAATAGGTTGTAAATAGAAAATAGGTTGTAAACAAAAATAGGTTGTAAACGAAAATAGGTTGTAAACGAAAATAGGTTGTAAACGAAAATAGGTTGTAAACGAAAATAGGTTGTAAACAAAAATAGGTTGTAAATAGAAAATAGGTTGTAAACGAAAATAGGTTGTAAACGAAAATAGGTTGTAAACGAAAATAGGTTGTAAACAAAAATAGGTTGTAAATAGAAAATAGATCGTAAATAGAAATAGGTTGTAAACAAAAATAGGTTGTAAACGAAAATAAGTTGATTTCATAAAAATTAATTTCTTTTTGATTTATTTTTTTGGAATTATTTTCGACGGAATTCCCTTTCCGTGGAAAATCTTCGACGGAATCATTTTCCGTCGAAGATTTCATAAAAATTAATTTCTTTTTGATTTATTTTTTTGGAATTATTTTCGACGGAATTCCCTTTCCGTGGAAAATCTTCGACGGAATCATTTTCCGTCGAAGATTTCATAAAAATTTTATTTCTTTTTTATTTTTTTTTTTGGAATTATTTTCGACGGAATTACTTTTCCGTGGAAAATCTTCGACGGAATCATTTTCCGTCGAAGATTTCATAAAAATTAATTTCTTTTTTATTTATTTTTTGGAATTGTTTTCGACGGAATTCCTTTTCCGTGGAAAATCTTCGACGGAACCATTTTTCCGTCGAAGATTTCATAAAAATTAATTTCTTTTTGATTTATTTTTTTGAATTGGTTTCGACGGAATTCTTTTTCCGTGGAAAATCTTCGTCGGAATCATTTTTCCGTCGAAGATTTCATAAAAATTAATTTCTTTTTGATTTATTTTTTTGAATTGTTTTCAACGGAATAATTTTTCTGTGGAAAATCTTTGACGGAATTCCTTTTCCGTGGAAAATCTTCGACGGAAACAGAATTCCGTTGAAATATCATAAAATTAATTTCATTTTGATTTATTGTTTTCAAATTATTTTCGACGAAATTCTTTTTCCGTAGAAAATCTTCGACGGAATCATATTTCCGTCGAATATTTTTTACGGAACTTAATTTCCGTCAAAAATTATCGACGGAATACATTTTCCGTTGAAATTTCCATCTTTAATTTGGACGGAATATTTTCCGTTGAAAAATTCCGTCGAAAATATCCTCTTTTCTAGTAGTGAGTATCAACGACTAGTCACATCCAATTATTATTGGCTAAGTATATTTGAGTATATGTCGCAACTTAATTAACTTACTTCCACTCCAGTAGACAAATTTATTTTTTTTGGTAAGCCCAGTAGACAAATTTTAAATCAGTTATATTACACTTTATGTTATTAAAACATAAAAGTTACAAATATACTTCTTCTTCTTCTTCTTCTGTAAACCAAATATATATTAAGAAGATATATTTATTTTTATCCATCCCAAAATTACGTTGTTTTATTTATTTATTTTAATTGATTTATCTTTAAATGGTTGTGATTCATTTTTTCTCTCTTCCTTTATCATCATTAATTCATCTTTGTATAGTTATGATTTAGTAGTCGGAGATAAAATTATCTCAAATAATTCAAGAAATGATAAACTCATACATATATTTTTATTATAAAAGGAAAATAATAATTGGGTTATTAAAAAGATAAATAAAATTTTCATTGAGTCCTTCCTGATCTCGATCACAAAATTGAATGACAATGGATGTCCTTTACAATTCGAAACAATTTGGACCCATTCTGACTAATTGATCTCACGTCAGGATTTTGTAATTCATGTGTCATAATATTGATGTTAAAAATATTACAAATTGATCATTTGTTTTTTTTTTCAATCCTCCCTTTCTAATAGCTGTGATATAATTATGCAAGAATGCAAACTGCAAAGATCTATGGATAACTAAAGAAACAAATTAATACATTATATATTTGTAAAGATATACTACTCTCATTTTACGTAAATTAATTATCTCATTTTCTCTCATTTCAAAAAACGTACCTCTTTTTTTTTTAATAGCAGTTCATTTTTATATAAATGTGAAGAGAATCTTATCATTATTATATTACGCGTACGGCCTGCTGCGATTGTGAGATCTGATCAACGTTACATTTACAATCTTCTTCTGCTTCACGCTGCACATTATTTCTGAGTTATGATTGTGATGTTATCTGACTTTCTAGCTGTCTCTGAAAGCCGGCAATTACTTGATTAGCAAATTTGCAAATGGTATATAACTATTAACTAAAACAGACCATAGGTCATAGGGTAATATATTTCAAATTGTTTTATTCAGTTGTCAATAATCCTCAAGCTACCAGCGTAAGCACAAGCCAAGACTATTCATTTATGGGTTTTATAATTCTTATTTAATATTAGAATTTAAATTTTTCTACATACCCTTCGATTTTCATGCTGACATGAGTCCTACATACAATTTTTTCTAGTACATGAGTCCCACATGTTTTTTATCTCTACAACATGAAATTTCAATTCTCCTTCAACATGAGAATTATAAAACCCTTCATTTATATTATAAGAATATATTTTTCTATCAACAAACGCAAATTAAACTATTCTTTGCAAACCTTATAGAACGTAATAAAAGTTAAAATTATAATGTACACCGTTGTATCTAAAAATAAGAGAAGATCTCTACCTCCAGGTTATACCAAAAAATAATAATAATAATAATAAGAGAAGATTTTGGATTTATCATTTTAATTTACTAGCTAGCTACCTACATGCAAGTAGCATTCCAATTAAATAGCACATATTAAATGGATGGTTCAGAACACTATATATACAACTTTACTTGTTCTTAGTGGAAGGATGGGAACGAAACAGAAATACAGCTAGCATACACATTTACTAAAAGACACGAAGAGCAGATATTTTGAAACAAAAGTAAAAGAAACTATTGGTGAACAGCTAGAACCGAATCTAAAAGTGAGAGATATTGCTGAAAATTACCCCTTGAAAACATTAGCATGCACTCAACATGATTCAGATTTTAATGTCATTAGTTAGATTTGCACTTGGGAGGCTTTCATAATTGAGATTTTGATAATTTTGTTCATTTTATATACATGTAACATATTTTACGCGTTTGTTACCAAAAAAAAAAACATATTTTACGCGTTTGATCGTGTATCATTGTATGTTGTTACTATAATTATGGGTTCGACTTCCATGTTTGTCAAACTATAATAGATATATTATTGTTATAGTATAATGCCGTACTTAACCATTTTGTCACATTCAATAATTGAATTTTGTATGTGCAGCTTGCTGCTATTAATTAACAATTATCTCGCCTAAAATTTTAAAGTCAAATAAAAATCAATTAATGATTTTATATTTTTCTAATACTCAACTTTACTTATTTTTATTAGAAATTTGAGGATGAGAATCGAACTCATAATTAATTACATAGTCATAAAGACTCTAATACTATCCTAAACAATCATATCACATAAAAGCTTTTAAATGAAGGTATATCAATGATTTTATATTTCTATATATACATATTCAGTTCCATTTTTCTTATGTTGGTGGAAAAAATTATCTGCAGCAACCTAGCTATTATAATTATGTACTAAGGTACATAATTTATAATGATAAAATTATTTTTTCTCTCTCCGGTACACGTCAACTGACAATATCTAAGAAGAGAAAAAAAATTAATTTTAATATATTAATTATGTATTACTCGCAGTACATAATTATAATAAACTGGTTCAAGATGATACAAAAAAAATTTGGTTCAATATAACTTTTTCTTGTAGCAACATGAAGACAATGATTTCCCTTTCCCATATATATTATTGTGATTTGTGATATAGTAAATGCACTTAACCATTGTTCATGTCAATTTTGTATGTGCAGCTTGCGGCTCTTAATTAACAAGTATCTATGACGAGAGCCGGTTCAATATATATATATTTTTAGTGCATGCGGATGCGGGGTGGATGTAGCTTCAAAAGGTTCCATGTGTCAGAAGCCTGTTCGATAGCATTTTTATGTGAGGTTCTGATATTTTTCCCGCAGAATCATTCAGGTGAGTCTTGACAGGTTGGAACTGATCAAAGAACCAAGCCAGTTTAAGACATATTCGATAAGGGGAAAAGCGAAAGCTAAAGTGTTTCTTTAATTTTTATCTATGTATTTCTTTTTTAGGGTTCCCTTTTTTTGCAAGATAAGTTATCTATGTTAAACTCAATACGACGTCGTTTTGAGTGAAAATTGTGTATTTGTAATTTTAACTTATCTCAGGGTTATTATAGTCTTTATAATTATAATTTTTTAATTTTTCAATCCTAAAACGACATCGTTTTGAAAATAAATACAAATAACTTATATACAGTAATGCAGAAATATTTTTCCCTTCTTTTATTTCCTTTATTTAGCTCAACATTAGCGCATGATTTGCAATTGTTTCAAGAAGAAGTAAGGTGGAAAAGAAGAAAATTGGGACTGAGGGTTGTGATGCCTTGAAATGATACTCTCCCGCAACATGTATATGTGATAAAAAAGAATCTCATTGAGACAAAGCAACATAAAAGTAGTGCAAAGTAAAAAGCATATATCCCAGTGCCTCATCTTTTTGAGGCCTTTTTTAAAGCCGTACAAAAATAACATAGCACTAGTACGAATAACTCACGTTATGGGGTCTGATTAAGAATTCCAAACTAACTAAAAGCCAACATTTTGTAACCCATTTTCCATAATCATTCTCTCATCATTTAGCTTGCAATTTCAAACAACGAAGGTTTTGATATGTAATTCTTGGTCCATATGTAAAGCATTTTCTCTTTTTTCAAACAACCTCATAAAAAATGCTCCCTGAAGGACATATACAAAATATTTTGCCAAACCCCACAGATTATCTATACTTTGAACATAATCCATTGTACCATCATGAATAAGTTCCAAACTTGAACTTTTGAACTTTCAATAGTTGGTTCATGGGTTTTATATTTCTCATTTAACATGAGAATTCAAACTTTCCTACACATCATTCGATTTCCGTGCTAACATGGGTCCTACATCTATTTTTTTCTAACACATGGGTCCCACATGCTTTTTATCTCTACAACATGAAATTTCAATTCTCATTTAACATGATAAATATAAAACCCTTGGTTTATATATATATTATTATTTCTCACATGACTAATTAAACACAAGATTCCAGAATGATATTTATTTAATGGACATTGCCGACACTTTATATTTGTTCATTTTTCAATACGTAGCTATGCATAAAATTTGGTATTAATTAAAACACAATCTTCTGACAAGGTGTTATCTGATTTAAGAGGTTTTTTAAAGTGAACCGGGACCACCATTTTTAGGTGGTCCTTTAGTGTAAATAGGAGGGTAAAATGGGAAGAGTGAGAAAATAATAGGGATAAAAAAGGAAAGAGAAAATTAATGTTGTGAGAGAGAGCACTAAAAAATTCAGTGGTCCTGGAGCATATTTAATATTTTCCTCGTTTAAATATTCAAGTTGTATATGGTCATTGAATAAAAGTAATGTTTGTCACTTTTTTTTGTTTTGTTTCAATTTATTATGACCAAGTGGGTCATGTTAATTTATATAAAGACCATCCTTTATGATCTTCTTCACCACCCTCCAATATTCCAAATCAAAGCAACTTTCTCTGCTTTTGCACTTTATATCTCCCTAACTTTTGTTCCCATATTATAAAAGCCGCAGCACCTAAGCTATAAGCATCATTTGTGGTGCTTCTACACTTGCACTCATAGGGAGAGAATCTTGTTTTAATTATATATCTTCAGTTCCTCTATTGTTTTCTGTTGAACATGGCAGGGAAGAGAAATCAAACAAGTCCAGTGGGAAGTCCAACATCAGGGAACATCTCAGATAGTTCTTCAAAAGAACAAGACAGGTTCCTCCCTATAGCAAACGTGAGTCGTATCATGAAAAAAGCACTTCCAGCCAATGCTAAAATCTCAAAGGAAGCAAAGGAAACAGTTCAGGAATGTGTGTCAGAGTTCATAAGCTTCATCACTGGTGAAGCCTCTGACAAGTGCCAGAAAGAAAAGAGGAAGACAATTAATGGGGATGATCTTTTATGGGCTATGACAACACTTGGGTTTGAGAACTATGTTGGACCTTTGAAGGTGTATCTCAACAACTATAGGGAAATTGAGGGAGAAAAGAGTTCTGTGGGTAGACAAGAAGATTATCACTCTCCAATCACAGAAACCAATGATGGGGTAGCTGAAATCAACAAGTTGACTCATTCTGTTTCAACCAAAACAGACTTTCCAAGTTTCAATGGTGGATTCTACTCTGTTGGGTCTCAAGTTACTCCAGAAAGCTTCACAGGTTCCATAAACAGGACCATTGCTGAAAGTGCAGTCAATGATGATCAAGATGCAAATGGTAATAGAATGATGCAAGCCAACCTACGTTATAGGGTTGAATGGTAGATGTTACATGATAGCAACAAGTTACTTCTCTATTATATGAGATTAATATTTCTGATGTTATAGGAGATAATTTTATCTTCTACACACACATGAAAGTATGAAAATATGTGAGGCTCGTATACTTTTATGTTGATGTATGTGTGCGTAGGAGATTTATATCGTATAACTTGAAAAATATTAATCTCATTATATATTTATATATAATATTCTATATTATGGTATAACTTTGTTGCTGATTAGCTTATTTGAAGATATATTGTACACACTTGGAGGATATATTGATGTTATTAATTGGTTACTGAATGTAATAGGGTTTATTGGACTTGAGTTGTAACTATTTAGTACTTATCTTTTGACATAATTCTTCAGTAGTGTTCAAGTAAAAATGTTCACGAGAATATCTAAGATTGTACACTAGACGATTAGGAAGCTAAAAAGGTTCATCTTCTTCACATTGAACAGGCAATTTAACTAGGTGAAGAATTACAATCAAAGTATGCTTTATCGTTTATTGTCAAGGTTTTAAATGGATAATACAATTTCAGAGATTGGCTCTTTAGTTTAAAGGAAAGAAATGGTGGGACCTAATAGAAATGCTTTTAGTGATGGCAATGATTATGACTTCAACTTCAACAACTTTTGGGCTCTAAGAAAACTCTCATGAATAGCATTCCAACTCTCCTACCCTATTTTTCATTTTTATTAATGTCATAGAATATATAACGCTTTAACGTTGTAAAATGAATGTAGATAAGAGCATTAATGTGATGTATAAGGCATGATAGTATAAACTTATACTATACGTTATGACATTTTTAGTTGTTTGGTGTGACCATCGTATAGTATAAGCTTAGACAGCATGATCCCCTTCTACATCAAAATGATGTATAACTTAATCAAGCTTAGGAGTAGTGGATTAGGCATGATAAGGGATGATATTATTTTATACAATATCATACCAAACGCAGGATAGTATTAAAATTTAATCAGATCTTATACAATCAGGTCTTATCCTATACTATGCACCAAACATGCCCTTAATGTTTCTAAAGTGAATGGAGATAAGTTATTTACATTCATTTCCAAAACGATATTATTTTGGGTTGAAAAATTAAAAAATTATAATAAAAAGACTATTATACCCTTGAAATAAATTATAATTACAAAAATACATTGATTTCCGCCTCAAAACGACGTCGTTTTGGGCTCACTATAGATAAGTTATCTACATTGACAGTAGAAAAAGCGAACCCTGTATATAAATATCATAGAATATTTAAATAATATAAAAATATTAAGAAAAGAATAATAATATAAATAATACACTAAAGGTACATTTATATATAAGTGAATATAAATAATATAATATAATATAATAAAATATTAGATTTAAATATTTCTAAAGATCACATAGAGATAATTTATGCCTTGTGATTCCGAAACGATGTCGATCTGAGATTGGAAGAAATATATTTTTGAAATTCAAATTTATTCTAGGACTATATTAATCTTTATAATTATAATTTTTTTTTTCTCTCAATCCTAAAACAAAGTCATTTTAAAGGTGACTGAAAAAACATTAAGTCCTAAAATATTTTACATACATACTATTAACATTGTATATATGACTTTTACCAAAAAAAAAAAAAAAAATTGTATATATGAAAATATAAAATTGAATAAACATATTGATTTATTTATTATTAATCCAAATAATTAATTATTATTAATTATGTTTTGCATGAATGCAACATAAAGCAATCGTCTTATGTAAGAAAGTTTCATCAACCCAGAACCCTCAAATACATATGGCTAAAGTACTCGTTGTCATTCATAATTAAAGGACACTCAAAAACAAATCCTGTAACATGATTCCGTTTTCTCATAAGTTCTCCAGCAATTATTCAGTCTTAGTTTACTAAACTTAAGTTTTATGATTCTATAAGACGATATCAATGCAACTGTCTTAAGCAGGTGTTGACAGTATACAAGTTTTATATATATTTATGATTCTGGCTTGGTTTTAGTAAAGTTGTTTTGCATAGACATCATGTCATTGAATAACTAATGAAAATAAATTGAAATATTATTATTCTATGGGTTTTATAAAAGTTATGTTGTAGAGAAGTGATTCTGTTATGTTATAGAGATTCATTTTCCGTGCCTTAGATTTTTTTTTTAGCTTCAAAAAATGCGGATCCCGCAAGATGTTGTGTGTGCAGGAAATTTGAATTCAAATTTGAGAGACAATTTTGAGAATGCTTTTTTATATGTATATATAGATTGAGCGAGCGTGAGAACAACGTGTTCTGGTTCTAGAATGACAAAGACAATAATGGTAGAATCTTGAATTGGATTTGATTTTATGATATTGCATCATATTTGAATTTTTATATTGTGATTCAATTAGTAATGTATCTCATATTTACTAAAAAAATCTTTACACACAAATCAAAGAACCACATCATGATATACAATATGAGAAAATATTTTTTCAATCTCTTATTTAATTAATGCTTTTCAAAAAATAGTTTTTTTTTGTATCTTTCAAAAAAATACTTTAATTACAAAATCTGATTGCATTTCGTATTAATCAAATTTGCATACTAAATAATTAAAAAGCTTTCATAAGTTATTTTAGTCAAAAATCTATAAAATTATAAGAAAATAATTATTTAGTGAAATTATCGTTTATCCTTGAAGTTTCATGTTCTGGAGACTGATTCGGACTTGTTTGAATTTTATTTTCAAAACCAGTTTTTTTAATTTTGAGAATAAAAAATCGAAAAACATCTATCCTTTTAAAGGATATAACCTTATATCATTTTAGATCCTAACCGTTGATTTCCGTCCATCAACTGTTATAAATTTTTGGATTAAAATTAATAATTAATTAATAATATATTTGGCCCATTAAATTTGACCCAAAAAATTATAACCATTGATGGACGGAAATCAATGGTTAAGATCTAAAATGATATAAGGTTATATCCTTTAAAATAACCGATGTTATTCCCATAAAAAATATATTTGATAAGATCTATTCTGTAAAAATAATTCTAATATTATAACTATTTTTTACTTTTTAGAATCAAATTTAAAAATATGTCTATTTTTTTATTGTGTTTTGATTTTAACTTTGAAAACAAAAAAAATATAAAAACACTTATTTCATTAACCATCCTAAACAAAATTAAAAACAAATAAAACTAGAACACACACATACATATATATATATATATATATATATATATTATACTCAATTATATAATAAATATTTTAAATTGTGCAAGTTAACAAATTAACTTAGCCTAATCGTAGGTACTATAATTTTCATGGAAAAATGTGTGTCATTTTAAAGGATGTAAGTTATATCATTTTAAAAGAGAGAAAGAGATAGATAAAAGAGGAGAGAGAATTGACAAAAAAACTAAAGGTGTGGGTCCTACCTCTATGTGAAAGTGAAAAGATATAAATTGTGTCATTTAAAAGAATAAACATTTTTCATTAATTTTTATCTAAATTGGATTGATATCGGGTCAATGAAATGATATATTAAGTCCATTGTTTGAATCGAATTTGTCGATTTTAATAACATTGATTTGAATGATGAATATCCAAATGACAGAGCAGACTAATTAATGGGCTAGACAATAAATAAGTACCAATAATATTTTTCTTTTGGAAATGTCGATAGACCGGCCTTCACAAACCATTATATTTGGGTCGATGGTAAAGACCAATTAAGGGATCATAATTATGTAATCGGGAAAAATGTTTATTAATTAGAATGATAGTTCTTTTAGATGAATATAGTATTTTTTTTTTAATTTTAAATGATAGATTTTTCCTTCCACTCTCTCCTTTTCATAGTTTATTCATTTATTTCTCTTAAAACGATATAAGTATGTGTCTTTTAAAAGAACACACATTTTTTCCTATATATATATATATATATATATATATATATATATATATATCCGAATCATGTGGTAGAATCAGTAATCACCTGATGCGGTACTCCGACTGAATCAATTACCAATTCGGATTTAATTACATTGATTCAAACCATACGACCGAAAGAGAGAATCATTGACACCAAAATTCGTTGGTCATTTCATCAAACTATATGTATAAATAAGGCGGTGTCAGAGTCATCTGATGCTGAGAAATGATATTTGCATCTAAACTTATCCACTAACTAATTATTAGTGAACTAATTTGAACTTTCAGAAAAAAATTGAAGTTAGTTTATAAGAAATTTATATCGAATTTGTTTGTGCAACTTCCACTTTAAGATTTTGCTTCCATTTCCGATTCTCATGGTGTCAACTAATGGAAGAATCATTACCCCAGAAAGACGGAAGCTTTCTTCTGTAACGCAAAATTATGTAGAACCAAAAGCCCAAGAAAAGAACTAGGAAAATTAATCAGGAAGCTGCTCAGAATCATGAGAAACTTTCTTTTTGCATAAATGACGAGAACATAATTTTCATAATCAGCTTTCTTTTCTTTTCCTACGCTTTTGAGTTGAAGGACTATCAGATTCAGATTCAAGGCCAAGACATTTGAGAAATGCTATTCTGGCTAATTTAAAATAATAGCAAGGGTGGAGGAAATACAATGATGAAGCCTCCCTCACTGCATTCTCTTCTCTCACTATCCCTCTGCTTGCGCTTGTTTCTATCTCACCTTTAACACTAAGGTTCTCTACCCCCTGCCAAAAATACTTTGGGTCAGTGCATATGCTAATTAACAACATGTATATACAGGGGAAAAAGTATTTCTACAGCCATTAGATAACATTATCTACGGTTACTCATTTTCAGCCTGACCAGTAAGATATAGTTATAACAATAAAGCTATTCTTTTTTTTCTCTCCTCAAACATTGTCGGCTAACGTGATGGAGAGAGAAAATATAATTTTTATGTTTTACTGGTCAGAGTTAGTTAAAAAGTGATAGCTGTAAACAACCTTATATGAAGTGGCTGTAGAAATATTTAACATATATCAATCACTTAAAATTGTTTTTCTAATTAATCATAAGATCCAGGACTTTTAGCAATAAAAAATAAACAACAGCAATTAGCAAATACAACTCATCAAAATGATTTATTATTCCCTAAATAATAATTTAAAAAGGATGGCAACAACTTTTTGAACACAGACAAGGTGATTTATTAGTTGTCATTTTGGATTTATTAGTTAAGCAGAGGTGGTTGAATGTCCAAGCATACTGACAAAGGATGATGTTGTTCACTGTTTAGCAAATTGGTATATGGAAACCTTTCAGGCTTCGACAAACATGATCACCAACCCTTTGGGAATTAGATAGAGTAATGAGAATTGCTAATTTAACCGACAGATAAATATCTCATAGAGAGAAATCCGTTGTAAGTTTTAGTACTTTATACTAAGAATAAATCATCTAGAAAGGTCAAATTTGGGAAATAACTAATATAACTAGAACTATACATTCATCGTAACAGAACAGAACCAGATAATCTTGTTGGATAGCATAAAATGGACGGTTAGAACTTAGAAAGGTCAAAACTGAATTTTTCTGCGTAACATTGTTGGATAGAATTACAACCTGTGTTGTTGAAAAAGAAGTAAAAATTAAGGGTTGTACCTTTTTTTCAAGCCTGATCATACGACAATTTACATGAACATATTCGGGAGCAAGAGGTCAATGGTTTGTTTATAATACATGGTATCTGAAAAAACCCAGTTTTGCATATTATTCAAAATGGTAAATCATAGTTTGAATATGACAATTAGAACCATTGAAGGTATACAAGTCAATGAAAAAAAAGCTACGGCCCACAATAAATTCATAAAGTGGGGGGGCCAAGAGTGGGGTGTGGGGTGGCTGTTATAATTCAAAGTATGAAATCAGATAAATTACAACAAAATAATTAGGAATTCAGTCAATTTAATTTCTTCTCCTAATTAGAATATAGAAACCTTTGTTCCATACCAAACTCGAAGGTTTTTCAACCTTAAAATTCCCCAAATCAAACCTACCCCAAACAAATCAGTGGACCCCTTCAACAGCAGTGGTAGCTCCATTCCCCATTTCCAATTCAGAGACCAACTAGCCTTAAAAGGCAAAATCAAATTGAATGATTTAGTTAACGGATGATGATCATAAACAACCCACTAATACTCCCAGAAGAACAATAAGATTATCCTCAATAT
This sequence comes from Gastrolobium villosum, assembly GCA_032173675.1. Lineage (NCBI taxonomy): Eukaryota > Viridiplantae > Streptophyta > Magnoliopsida > Fabales > Fabaceae > Gastrolobium > Gastrolobium villosum. Next base: position 867,474 of record JAVKPL010014796.1, on the reverse strand, counting down.
CATCTAAATTTCTCAATAATAAATAATGCTTTGAACTTTAACCAATCAATAAGAAATTGTAAGAAGACATTAAAGAATCAAAGAAAAGAAAACCAATCTATCTAAAGTCAAAATCTTGGATTTCTTCGAGTAAAAGAAATTTCTTATCTTTACCTTCTTTCAAAAGGTCAAAGAAAAAAACAAAACAAAAAATTGAGCGAGCAAGCAAGACGCTATCTTTTTGTGTTAGGAGGCATGATAACCCAAAAGGGTAAAGTAAAAAGAAAAGAAAGAAAAAATGGGGTGTACCCGCGTGTTGAGAAGAGGGTTGGTTACAGAGCTGGAATGGTTGTTGTGAGTGGTAGATGCAGAAGCAACAGTGTCGTCTGAGGAGGGATCAACAGGAATGATGGTGAAGGAAAAGAGAAGAGCGAAGAGAAGAAGAAGCAACACCATGAGTTGAATCCATATGAGCCATGGGATTCTGTAACCCTCTAAGGTGAACTCGTCCCCAAAATTGAACATATTATGTAATTGATTAGGGAGGGGACAATAAAGAGCGTGTGGAAAAAAGAACAGCAAATGTTTTGGCTTCGAGTTTGAGTACACACGAAACAAAGGATCAACGGTGTCTTGAAAAGGAAAAAAAAAACTACACGCGCTGGCAGAGTAATGGTGACTTTCCAAGGTGAGGAACAGAGAAAGTAAATAAGATTACAGCGATGGAGGTTTCACGCATATTTCCACACGCGCGCGTCCTTAGAGCCGCCGTAACTTGCTGCAAATTGTTATCACACTTGTTTTCTTTTTCTTTTTCTTTTTTGAAATAGTTATGACACTTGTTAATTGTCATTCGTCAACATGGATAACAAATTAGCTAATAAAATAAAATAAAACAAAAAGTATTTATCATTTCAAATGAAACAAGTTATTTCCTCTTATTTTCACAAAGAGGTGAGACCCACACCTTTCTTTTCTTTTATCAACTCTCTCATTTGTTATCTATCTCTTTCTTTCTCTTAAAATGACACAATTTTACATCCTTTAAAATGATACATATTTGGGGAAGGATATTGTGACAACCAAGTTATGTTACTACCAATCAATCTTACCGTTAGATCGATTATGTTGATCCAACGGTTATATTTATTTCCATCTTTATATGGTCATGATTTCCCAAATTTAATACTTTATATTTATTTTCATCTTTGTATGATTATGATTTCCCATATTTAATGCTTTCACTTTAAATATGGGGAATCATGACCATACAAAGATAGAAATAAATATAACCGTTGGATCAAAATAATCGATCTAACGGTGAGATTGATTGGTAGTCACTTGGTAGTAACATAACTTGGTTATCACAATATCCTTCCCTACACAATTTTCCCTAAAATAAAATAAAAACGTATATTAAGCAAAATATAACATTTTACTCAATTCAACAAATTTCTAAAGCGTCATATGTCAGCACCAGCTGGTTCATCAATTGGGTAATGATCAACTATTCACATCAGCAATATTTCCTTTCAAGGATGTTTGGTAGAGGAAAAAAAAAAATTTATCCGAGAATCACGATTTTCAAAAAATATGATGAAAACATTCACTTTACGATAATATCTGAAAATAAAAAATTTAAAAATATTCAATTTATCGGAAATCCTAAGAAATATCTTGTACCAACCATCCCCGAATTCAAAGCATCATATCAAGCGGTCTAAAACAGAATAGAAAATCCAGAGGATCACTGAGTTGTTTCCTGAATGCATTGACTCTAATTTGTGTTTTTCAGACTTCAATATATATGAGTGTGCATTATGTTGGCATCGACTGTTGGTGGCTTGAGGAATATTGTTGCGGACGCATCCAGTTATAGTATCTATGCCTAAACTATATGATGTTATTGCAATAATATGGCAAATATAATTGAGTCAAGCTGAACTGGATGGTGATCAAATTAATTACGTCTTTTTTAGTTTGAGCTGTTGTAGCATTTTTCCATATTTTTCTATCAAAGTTTCTGTGGCTAGAAAGAGTCAGATACCTTAACAGTGATGCTACCAATACAATTGCATTCCATCTATGTTTAATTACTTGCCTCCCACTATATTTTCTATTAAACTCTGATACAAACATACAAGTGTATCTAAAATATGAGAGACTTGTGATGAATTCACTATATCTTGTTATCATAAAGGAACAGAAAAACTACACATCACACACTCTGCGTCGTGAATCAGAATCTCCCTCTCAAGTGACACCCAGTAGGCAACTAAAGTGTCGAGTAAAGCTCATGGTTGCCAATGCATCAGAACATTGGTTATCATCCCCAAAAATATTCTGAATTTTAACTTGCTACTAAGTCAGCATGCTCTTAATGTCTAACTTTCTGAATTATGCAGTACTTTGTCCTGCACCTGTTAGTAAAGTAACCAGAAATTTAGAGTCAAATTCTAGCTGAATACACCTATATCCCCATTTCCAAGCCAGTTTAAGACTTTCAAATGCACCCCTAACCTCTAAATCCACAAAATATTTTTTTTTCCGCGAGAATCCCGTGGATAATACACTAGTTCTAATAATAAACCATAACAAACGCAATAATTTAAATAAATTCAAATCCGACATAATAAAGGAATGAAATATAAAGATTTGTGTATTTATTACAAGGGGAAAGTTATATTTACTACATACTTTTTTAATACTCTTGCTATCAAATCTTAACCGTTGATTTCCGTCAAAGTAACGGTTATAATTTGTTGAGATATATAGTCTCACATTGGTTGTATGTGCAACTAATGTGGAGTTTATAAGGCCTTGGACACTCTCACCCTTTGAGCTAGCTTTTGGGGTGGTGTATCTCAAGGTTCTTTACATGGTATCAGAGTCTCGTCGTCCCCCACTTTCTCTTGTGGACTCTCTTAGCACAGGTAGGTTGGGCCTGTTGCATCATCCACTCTTCAAGCCGAATAGGCTCTCGTGTGAGGGGGCGTGTTGAGATATATAGTCTCACATTGGTTGTATGTGCAACTAATGTGGAGTTTATAAGGCCTTGGGCACTCTCACCCTTTGAGCTAGCTTTTGGAGTGGTGTATCACAAGGTTCTTTACATAATTTATTGCAAATTAATAATTAATTAATAAATATGACCCCATAAATTATAATCGTTAGATTGACAGAAATCAACGGTTAAGATTTGGTAATAAGAGGTAGTAAAAAAAATGGGAGTGGATCCTCTCATCTCTCATGTGATAAAGTGGTCATGTTATTTGATCACAACCACTCATTGATGATGAGATAAGAAAGAGAAAAATATATAATTTTTAAATGAGTGGTTGTGATCAAATAACATGATTACATGACTATTTTTTCACATGAGATGGTCCATTCCAAAAAAAAAAGTAATAAGTATAACCTATCCCTTATTATAATATATACGTGTTGGTACTATAGTATCTAGATTCTAGACTTTACCTAAGGCAAATAATTTTTGCTTGTACCCATTAGATATGATTGCAATTATCACTCCTAAGTAAAATTAAAAAAATTAACCACTCTTAAAAACAATGTATTCTATTTTAAAATGTAAGATTGCATAACAAACCATGTGAACGTGAGACATGCTGTTATAGTTAGAGTTGGAATTAGTCATTTTGTGGTGCATTTTTTATTATGATTCCACTTTGGATTGACCAACGAGGTAGGTGAAAGAATTACGGGAGTCGTTGGTAAACGGGAAGCTCACTCGAGGACAAAAATCAAAATTAAAGGGTAAATTATTTTATCTCCAAAAATAAAAAAGGTAAATTATTTGTGAGCAAATCTCCGGTTATTATTTTATAATTGTGTGTCTAAATATTATTTTTTTTTCTCATTTATAATCAAGTTGATTTGTCTATAAATAATTAAAATATGAGATCAAATCAACTCCATGTAAATTTAAATTAATTGGGTCGAGTCGTTAAAAACATGTTTATTTTTTAAAAAGATAAAACTTAAAAAATAACAATAAATAACATATACTTTGGCAGAAATTCCAGGACGTGCTAAAGTGGACCCAGAAGTTCACAGCAACGATCCTGAGGTTGCTTATCAAGCTTATGTAGTTATGGTATATTCAATGTTGGCCAACTCTGTGCGGAAGGAACACACAGTTTGAAGTTAGATAATTAAATAAAGGGAAATATTATTCTCCTTTTAAATAAGATAATTTCTCTTATGCTCTTTTACTTTGATTTGCACATCCTATTTTTTTTTTCCTCTTTTCTTATAATGGTGGGACCACTCATTTTCTCTCTATAACATAAGATAACTATCTTATGGAAAGGAAAATAATAAAACCCTTAAATAAATGAAGAAATATGGGTTCCACCTTCAATATTCCTTTTTTTTTAGAAAAAAAAAACAGTATTAATTTTTTTGTTATGAATATGTAGTATTTATTAAGGAAAAAAAGTTTAAAAAATTTGTTCTTTTAAATGACATAAGTTGCGTCCTTTTAATTTTTAACACACTATGTACTACGAGTAGTACATAGTTATAACATGAAAATTTTCTTTTTTTTTCTCTCTCCTTAGTCACTTCAGCTAATTTGGAGAGAGAGAAAAATAATTTTTTATATTATAATTATGTACCAGTGTTTTAAAACTTGGGTTGGTCATCAACTCGATCGAGGTACTGGGTCACTGAGTCATTGGTTCAACCAGATATACTGTTCATATATTAAAAAATATAAATATATTATTTATATTAAAAATTCACCAAAGAATACTATAAATAATGGAAACTTCTCCATATTACAACGATGAATAAAGTGGCAATCAATTATGCATCAAGCAAAGGGTACGCATATCACAAGAAATATTCTTTCAAGCTTATTGGGTTATACTGCTACACTGCAAAAGGCCAAAATAAATTGTAATTTTCATTGCTTAAGGCCAAAGTTTATGTAAAAGTTTATCTAATCACTATTGTATGCCGTAGGCTTTTAAACAAATGATGAGGGGCACTGCATTAATAAAAGAAAAAGGTCTCATAACACCCTTATAGCTGCCAGAAACAACCATATAGTCATTTTCAACCAAAAAAAAAAGTCAAACTCTTTATCATCCAGATAAAAGAAAAAGCAAGCAATAATTTCACATGAACTAAAACAGAGTGGTGTCAAGATTTATAACATGTGAACTAAAAATATTACCAAAAAAAATAAAAAAGAGTGACCGGCCCAAATTGGGTTTTGTATAACTCGTCGGGTCACAAAGACCCGGTCGAGTTGACGGGTCCAAACCAGGTTGATTGCACAACTGATCCAAATGGCAACTAGGATCGGCGAACCACCGGATCACCGAGACCCGGGTCGACTTAGCCGGTCTGAATCAATTTTTAAAACACTGCTATTTATCATCCATAGTACATAATATAAAAAACTAAAAGGACGCAATTTATGTCCTTTAAAAGAACACACTTAACCTATTTGTTAATCAAGATATAGCATTACGTGAGATAATATCATGTAACCATTTGTCAAGCTAGGGAAATTTTCTACATATTACAGAGGTACCGAACTTAGTAATCTTTTTTACTAAAAAGGAATTTTTTCTTTCTATTTTAACCCATTTTATTTTTGGGAAAATTGTTTATCATTTTAAATGACACAATTTATATCATTTCACCCTCATAAAGAAATGGGATCCACAATTTTATTTTTTTGTCAACTTTTTTCTCTTTTATCTATCTCTTTTTCTCTCTTAAAATGACACACAATTTACCCTTTATTTTTATAACTCCTTTTAAGACCTGAATCCCCCCCCCCCCCCCCCCCAGCAGAAAAGATTTTCTCCAAGCCAGGAGCATCGAGCCCGGCAGAAACTTAACAGAACTTGTAGTAATCTTCACCAAGACAAATGCAGTTGCTTTGGATATGTAGGGATTGATGAATTTGCTGAGAAAGGGAGGAATAAATTTTCATTTATAAATTAGAGATTAAAGTGCCATCTTTGTGTTTGTAAGCATGGTAAATATTAGGGATATAAAGTAAGACACACTAATTGGGACCTACAACTCAGTTTACATTAGGCGAGACTTAATCTATTATATAAAGTCAAATAGAATAGTCTTAGACTTTTAAAAAAATCTATTTAAAAAATAGGCCGTAAACTTTCTTTTATATGTCAGTCTTATAAACCTATAAACCAGCATATATCATATTATTTATTTTAAGTAAAATTATTATTTTAATAATTTTGAATAATGAAATAATATTATTTTAATTATTTAATATCTAATATGTTTAAATAGGCTAACATGCCTAGTCTTTTTTGAGAAAAAAATGTAAGTCAGGTTAGGTATATAGTATTTTATATAGGTATGATCTATTTAAGTCAAAGTTCAGTTTAACTCACCCCATTTATACCCCTATCTAGTGGTGTTCATCAACCGATTCAAACTGCGGTGACCGAACCGAAAAACTGACAATCAAATAAATTAAAAACTGAAAAAAATCGCAAATTTTAATTGGATTGGATCGATTTTCAGATTGGTCGATGAAAAGTGATCCAATATATTAATTCCCTTATACCTACTTGGGTCTTTTTCCAATCATAGCCCAAAAATTTCTAAACCCAAGACTCATTAACCCATAAACTAAATTCAAGGAAAAATCTAGTCATATTTTATCAACAGAATTTCATCTGTATAGAGCTTCATATCTCATTGCAAAAAAAAACTATATTAACTTTTAATGATACTTTTGTATTTCTAAAAGAAATAAAATTATAAAGCCAATATATACAAAAGATGTTATTTGCACAATAATTATGAAATAAATTTTAGGGTTTTTAAAAAATCTAAAACCGATCCAATCGGACCGCGAACGCCCCTACCCCAGGGCCCAAGTACTTATTTCGCCTCTAGGCAAACACACTCGGCTAACTCAATCACAACCCGTCTTTAATACCACTAGTCAAGTGGGTCCAAAGGAGAGCCCACCATCATAATTGGGCTAAGGCTATACCAACTTTAGAAGTGAATCCAACACTATGTCTCAATCCAAAATCTGAAGTAATTTGGTTTGTAGGTTCAATCACTTATATACATCTTACTTAGAGCATTACTAATTAATGTGGAACTCATCATACTTGAATAATACAATATACGCTAAAAGAATAAAGTGAAAAGAAAAAGAAAGAAAAATGGGATGGGCCCGCGTAATCCGAAGACCCGCTGGTTAGAGCCATGGAACTGGAATGGTAGTTGGCAAGTTATGGAATATCACGACAGACAGCAAGAGAGTGTGCGACAGCTAAACAATAAAATGTTTTGGTTTGGAGTTTAACTATTATTATGAGAGCGTGACAAAGATTTTTTTCCAAATTTAGTAAACTGTGAAAAGTTAATTATATTTTTTTTTCAAATTTAATAAATGATGCATGAGTCTTAATAGTTAATATTATAGGAATAATGAAGATATTTTCGTAATAAAGGTCAAAGGTCTTTGTAAATGTATTTATCCAAAGATCAAATTTTTTATTTTGAGATTCAAATAATCATTTTTAACTACTGCGATTGGCATTTATTAGGTGGAGTTAAAGTATTCTAGAGAAGATTACCAAAAAAAAAAAGTATTCTAGAGAAGGTGAGATATAGCAAAAAAATGAACTAGACAGTGACAAGCTAATGGTCAAGGAGGAGTCTGAAAATTTTATAAGAAAGGGTGAAGAAAGTAAAATTCGAATTAACATAGATCCTAACACGATAGAAAGTCGATATATACCTGCATTTAAAGATTTCTCTAAAAAAAAATTTATATATGAGAAATAATAACAATGAAATCGGGTGAATTTATACTACACTACCTTTCTTTTAACTAAATATTTAATAAATTTTAGGGGAGGCAATCGCGCCTCCTAGCTCCACCACATAAAAAATATATATGGAGGTTTTATGTGTTCCCTTTCACATGTATATATCTCCTACTAAGGGTGAAAGTAAGATAGGCTTGGTCGAAATTTATCCCAAAAAGTCTAAATATGTAAAAAAAAATCAATTTGACCTGACCCGAAAGTACAATATGAGTCTAATTATTAGATTCACCAAATCCATTTATAAAAAAACAAATGGTCTGATCTGTCCCGTTAGCCTATTAATTTTTAACTCCCAAGTAGAACATGATTCAACTTCACAAAATACTCAAGTTCTATTGTTCAAACAAAAATCACAATTTTAATGTTCAGACAAAATCATGAATCACAACAAGAACTTATCACAATTTGCTTTTAAGTCATTTTCATACACAAAGTGCTCAAATTAAATAAAATATATTTCATCATATTCAACAAATCAATTCATACTATGTAAATTAAAATAACTGCATGAATTCAACAAATGCATCATGATTCTCGTAGTAACTAAAAACTTCTCATCATCTTCTCTCATGTGTAATTACAATTCCAAAGTTACATAAGTTGACAAATAATTTGTAAATGTAAAAAACAAAAAACAAGATTAATGAATAGAAGAAAAAAAACCTTTTATACCTTTTATTTTTTCTTCAAGTCATAATTATTACGTAACCAATCTTCACCATAGTTTAAAGAGGTATCTTTAGCCAAGCTAGAATAATAAGCATTAAAAACTCTTCCTCCAACACTAAATGTTGATTCATTGCTACCGTAGAGATTGGTACAGATCTTCAATTATTCCTAGGTAAGGTAGGGGATCAAACCTAGGTTCTTCCACAACCTACTCAGCTCATATGCACCAACTGAATTATTATCATTTAGTACTATTTTGAGTAATTATTTAATTTTATTTAAAATTAATAATATGATATAAGCTTACTAGTAGGTTTATTGGTCCGATATGTAAAAAAAATCTATTACCTGATTTCTAAATAGGCTTTTTTAAAAGCTCATATCTATTCTATTTGACTATATATAATAGATCGAGCTTGACCTTTTATAAGCTAGACCGTAGGCCCCTGTAGACCGATCCACCCCACTTACATCCCTACCCGTGAGTACCTTTTATAAATTGTTATGACACTTGTTGATAGGTCATTCGACGACCTGGAGATAACAAATTACAAAAATATAGCAAGACATTTTTTGATCTTTTTAATATTTTCATTAATTTTGTTGTAAAAATTTATGTTGAACTTACTACTAGATTACGTTTAAATTATTTAATAGAGGAAGGTTATAGTTACAACATTTTTATTTTATAACCTCTTACAACCATACTTTATCACCGTTGATTTCCGTCAATCAAACGGTTATCATTTTAGCAAATTAAACTCATTAATTAATTATCAATTCACAATAAAGGATAACCATTGATTGATAGAAATTAACGGTGACAAAGTATGGTTGTAAGAGGTTGTAAAATAAAAAAGTTATAACAATAACCTTCCTCTATTTAATAAAGTTAACATAGGATTTGACTTAATATTAAAGCAGTGTTAAAAAGGTATTAAAGAGTTTGTTATTAACATTTATGTTATCAATACTTTTTTTTAGTAGGCATGTTATCAATGCTTTTTAACAAGTTAAGAAAAAAATATATATTTCTTTATTTTAAAATAATTGTCGTTTTAAGATTATGGATTGATAGCCGAGTCGGGTTGTGCTTCTTATAATTGGTTTCCGGCCTTTTGCATGAGTCGACGTTTTTAAATTTTGGGCCATATAAAACTATAAGCCCGTATTGGGAATAACCACAGGACCACACGAATAAAAAATTCAGAAGCCACGTGGCACATTAAATCTACCTTAACGTTTTTTCAATTAAATTTAACGTATTAAACAATGAGGTAATGTTTCTTGCAGGAGAACTTTTTTATATCTTACACTCACCTACAAATATATATAACTTATGTAAAAAGAAGAGAGAGGAAAATAAAATATGAGATCCACAAATTTTTATATATATAATAAATAAAATTATTTCATACAATATTAGAAATATTAATCCCTTCATCAATATCACTTGCCGATTAGAGCCAGAAGCCTATAATATCGTCTGAGAAAATAACAAAAATGTGTGAATTGATGTGATTGAATATATCGCGTCCATCACTTTGAACCAGATCAGAGGACCATTTAGGGCCAATTTGTGCATGAAAATGAACAAGTAATGGTGATCATGAATTCAAGGACAATCACATTATTATTCAGCGTTTTTATACTTTTAGTACTCATTTATTTGAAGCAGGGATGAATATTGTTTGGCTTTATTCAATTTAATTTTTTATGTCAAAATAAATCAAATCAATTTTGAAAAATGATTCAGAGAAAATAGTTTAGTTCTTAAATTAAAACCACTGCCCGTTAAATCTGACTAGTGAGTGCGGGTGGAGAAAATCCTTGTACGCAACCTTACTCTTGCATAATTGTAAAGAGACTGTTTCCTGAATTCTTAAACTAATTCAAAAAATATAATTATTTATGATACATTTCATTTTAATATGGTTTATACAATTTTGTTCACACTTTTAAAAATGAATACGATTTGGTTTGAATTTCTCTCATGAACTAACCCTAAATGATAAAGTAATTTAGTTCTTAAATTTGTTTTAAAAAACTTTTTAATCTATATTATGATTTCATTTAGTTCATGGATCGAATCGGCTCATGAGGTTGGCTTTCACACCCCTACTTTGAAATTTACGGAAAAACTTGAGGTGTAAAAAGTGAACAATTTTTCGGTACGACGACATCTTTATTAATAAGGGAAAAAAAACATGGAAGAAAATAACCATAAAAATAAAAATAATGTAAATATATATAAAAAATATTATATATGATAAAAGATGTATAGAGTGTGTAAAGAACCAATTCAACCCAAAAGTTTAAGCTATTGGAAGAGGTTACATTAATAGTTTTTATATATTTCAACACGCCCCCCTCACACGAGAGTCCACCACTGGCTTGAAGTGTGAACAATGCACATGTCCACCTACATGTGCGAATAAAGAAATTCCACTTGAAAGAAAGTGGGGGCGGCAAGGATCGAATCCGGGACACGAGACTCTGATATCATGTGAAGAACCAATTCAACGCAAAAGCTTAAGCTATTGGGTGAGACTATATTAATGGTTTTTATATATCTCAACAGAGTGATAGGTATATCAGTAGTACTAAAGATGTTTTCATAAAGAGGCTATGGCCATGAAGCAAAATTGGGATTAATGTTTCTCATATTTTGAGATGATTTTATCTCCTATACACATATAAAAGTATATGAGGATCATTGATTTATAATTGTTAGATTGGATAAAATCAATGATATTAAGATTTGCTGTCAAAGCATCCCGACCCTCTAAATACATGGGTGCATCGGATGTCCCTCTAAATATATGGGTGCATCGGATGTCTTGTTACATGATATCCTGCAATTCATTTTTAACTTTATATTCCTATGGGAGTACATGGTTGCAATATTAAAGTTACATTTTTCAACTATATACCCCCGAAAGTACATAGTTAAAAAATGATTGTAGGAATGAACAGTACCATTTATGCAACATGATTCTTATATTTTCGTGTATATATATGACTTAATTATACGAGGATAATTATATTTATAATTTCTTTTTTTATAAACTATACTATGTACTAGGGTAGCACACTGTGTGCTGGAATGTACTACCCCCACTACATAGTATAGTTTGTAAATAAAAAATTTGTAAATATAATTTTTCTATAATTTTATATATATAAATATATAATGGATTAATTTTTATTTCATTATTTAAATAACATATGATTATTATTTTATATTCATTTACATTTTACATTTCAATTTTTAAATTAGCTATGCATATCTTTTTAATTAAAAATATATTATAATATATTTAAGGCTATCTACATAGTACATACTGCATATATGAATGATATTAATACAGCTCATTCTTTGGTCCCTAATATTGTTAGGGTTTTATAATTCTAATGTTGAAGGAGAATTAAAATCTTATGTTGTAGATATAAGAAGTATGTGGGGCCCATGTGTTAGAAAAAATTATATGTAGGACCCATGTCAGCACGGAAATCGAAGGGTGTGTAGAAAAAATTATAATTCTCATGTTAAATAAGAATTATAAAACCCATATTGTTAACGGGAGAGTGAGTTTACTATTTGGTGGACTCGTGAGTTTGGATGGATCCAAGTTAACTTTGATGGGGCAGTCAAGAATGTAGATAGAAAAGCTGGTTGTGGAATGCTAATTCAATGGGATAAAGGTGAATGGCTTAGTGGGGAAACTAGTTTTTTGAGATTATAGTCCGTTGGAAGTTGAGATGGTTGAGATGTACAACGTATTAAAAGGACTAGAATTGGTTTGGCCGTTACGATGTCAAAAACTAATCTTGAAAGGAGATTGTCTTGAGTTAATTTTTATGATCACCACTTATGGTGATGTCTCAAACGATCACATTTATTGACTAGACTTTTGACTTGGGTCTCTAAAGATTGAACAATTAAAGCTCGTTTCACGTTAAGGGAAAACAATTCTAATGTAAATTAATTGACGAATGCAGCAGTTATCTCATGAGATAGGGATACTGTTCATATTGCATAACGCTCATGAAATTGTTTCACCAGTATTCTGTAGATTTATCTCATATTTTATCTATTCTTCTAAGAAAATATTTATCACCTTTACAACCAACCTAATTTCTGTTGATTTATGTCAATCTAACGGTTATAATTTATTGGATGACATTTATTAGTTATTTATTAATTCTCAATAAATTCAATAAATTATATCCGTTAGATTGACAGAAATCAACGGGGATTAAATTGATTGTAAATGTGGTAATTTTTTTTGGTGGTAAGTATATCCTTCCCCTTCTTTTAATTATTTGTATTAATTTTCTATTTTTACTAGGTTAGGTCCTCTCCTCTTCATGTATTAAAAAAAGAACTTCAAAATTGCAGAGTAGTTAGATTGTGTTTTGGTTTTTTGTTTTTAAAATTATTTTATAGAATAATTATGGAAATAGTTGTTTTCTGTGTTTTTTTTATTTTGAAAGTTAAAAATCAAAACAGAAAACAAAAACAACTCATACATGTTCTCTAAATTTGATTTTAAAAATATAAAAAAAACAGTTATAGTTTTCAAAACATTTGTTACAAAACAGGTCTTAAAAAACGAGTTTTTTTGTTCTGAAAACTAAAAAATTATTTTCCAAAACTGTTCTCTAAATTTGATTTTAAAAACAAAAAAACAGTTACAATTTTTAAAACTTTTGTTTATATAAAACAGGCTTAAGGGTTTCTTTGTTCTGAAAACTAGAAAACTGTTTTTAAAAAATAGGAAAAAGAGAGCCTTAAGGGTGTGTTTAAATGTGTTTTTGTTTTTTTGGTTTTAAAAACTATTTTAAGAATGAAGTTTGAAAACTGATTTGGAGAGTAAAAAAATAATAAAACTTATTTGATTATGGTTAGTTTAAAAGTCATAAAGAAGGTGTAATTATTTACTAAAATGCTATTAATGAATTCTCATATTTACAAAATGCCACCGCAAAATAAATTTTTTTTTAAAATGATTTAATTACGAAAATGCCACCGCAAAATAATTTAAAATAAAATTGATTTAATTACGAAAATGTCATTAATGAATCCCTTATTTACCAAATTGCCACCGCACAAAACTAAATGGAAAAACATTTATCATTTTAAATGACACAACTTACATCTTTTCACTCTCACAAAAAGGTGGGATCCACATCTTTATTTTTTTTTCAACTCTCTCCTCCTTTATCTATCTCTTAAAATAATATAACATTGCATCATTTAAAATGACACACACTTCACCAAAACTAGAAACCACAAAACACAGCTTTGCAAAACATGTAGAACTTGTTTTGCTTTTTCGATTTCCAAAACTATAAAACAGACACGGTTTTTAAATCAGCATGCATGAAAACAGGTTTTCAAACAAGATCTTTTGTTTTATTATTTGTAAAAACTAAAAACTGTTTTTGAAAACACAAGTCAATCAATCAGATAATACTTTTTTTTTTTTTTTTTTTTGGTTTTGATAAGTGAGAACGCACCTCAATTTGTCTGATAGTCTTAGGTGCTACGTATTCAAATATCAATCGTTCTCGCTTCCATTTTGACGACTCTCTTTAAAATCATTCACGCTTCCATGACCCCACCCACCCAACCTCTTCACCACTCGCTCACCACCAGTGACAAACGTTCTCATCTCTCAAAACCACGTTACCTACCAAAACAATTGACACGTAATCATACTCGTACGATCAAATCCTAGAGGTTCAAAGCCACTCTTCGCCGTAGCGCTCTCTTCATTCTTCATAACCCCTCTCTCTCTGTCTCATGGCGTATGCGATGCGCGTGGCACACTGCGAGCTGCGACCGGCTAGACCAACGGCTCGGCCTAGAGAACAGTCCGGTCCGGTTCAGGTCTCGATCCCGAAACCCAAACCGGCGGAGGGAGAAGCCACTAACACTAACAACACTAACATCCTTCTGCAGCCGCGGTTGTGTACTCTAAGATCGTACGGTTCAGATAGAATAGGGGTGTTGAAGACTCGGAAGCAAGGTGGCGATGACGTGTCCTCCTTCTTCGCCACGCTTTCTGAGTACATCGAGAGCTCCAAGAAAAGTCAAGATTTCGAGATCATCTCTGGTCGTCTCGCTATGGTAACTAAAACCATAACCCTAATACTATTCAAATCAAGTTTTTCTTCAATTTGAATTTGATATATTAAGTTGAAATTATATTTTGGGGATTTCGTTGCAGATGGTGTTTGCAGCGACGGTGACAATGGAAATGGTGACGGGAAACTCCGTGTTCAGGAAGATGGATGTTGAAGGAATAACGGAAGCGGGTGGGGTTTGTTTGGGTGCGGTAACTTGCGCTGCACTCTTTGCTTGGTTTTCCAGTGCCCGAAACAGAGTTGGTCGAATCTTCACCGTTAGCTACAACGCATTCATCGATTCCGTAATTGACCAAATCGTTGATGGTTTGTTCTATGAAAGCGAGCCTAGTGATTGGTCTGATGAACTCTGATTATATCACTCTTATTGTGTGTAAAAATCATAGACATAGTTGTAATCCTTATATGTTTATCTCTCATTTATTGCAAATATTATATGTGTATCAAATACCAATAGATTGTGTCAAAAAAAAATTATTCTGAATGAACATCAATATGGGTTTTAACTCTCGTAATCAATCTGTCTGACCCTAACCTATTCTCCTATATATATATATATATATATATATATATATAGATATAGATATAACTGAGCTCTCGGTGGTTACTTTGAACGTGGGTAATGATAAACCATTTAGTGCTATTATGGGAGACTATAACTGAGCTTTCGGTGGTTATTTTGAACGTGGGTATTGATAAACCATTTAGTGCTATTATGGGAGCCCCACATCAAGCACCCACTATATGCAGTAACTTGACCTATAATCCGTGCAACTTCCTCCGGGCATACAAACCCGGAACAAATTTAATGGAAAGTTGGATTCTAATAAGAAACTTATAATCGTGCATTTTTATGAACAAGAAAAGATTAAAAATTGTATAAGAGTTTGTTTGTCATAGCTTATAACAGTTTAATTGTTGAAATTATGCTGCGGTTTCGATTGTTTGAATGCACTCCAGCACGCTTGCTTTCTTTGCCATTGATGCCATTAAGGCTTCATGAATCACCTTGTTATTTTTCAAGAGCGAGGCAGCGAACAAAACCTGCAAACATAAGCCTGTGATTAAAAAAGTACATAAAATTTGGGGATACATTTTTGTGCATAGCTCTAGTGTTAGAAGAACGTACGGCCCATCTAGTGAGATTTTGTTGCTGATCTTTGCTGAGTTGTGGCTTGGTTCTGTTTATAAATCTCTGTAGGAAAAGAATTTTTTTGCTTTTTTTACTATTATTATTTCAGATAATAGTAAAGGGCCGACCCACCCACTTCGTGAGTGTCTAGGGAAGGGAATACTCTAGGCAGTCTTTCCCCTGCTTTTTGCAGAGAGACTGATTCGAACCCGCAATCTGACACACTACGGCAAGTAAGCTTACCGCTGAGTCAAGCCCGCCCTTCATTTCAGATAATAGTGAGTAGTATAATATCCACATCTTATGAAAATAGAGATCTCAAACCTGGAGAGTGAAAAGATCAGCAGATTGACCAACCACCTTGTCATATGTTAAGCCTTCTGCTGCCAATCCAGCCATTGACACAACAGCCAATCTGAAAAATAAAAATTAAAAAGGCTTCTTCACAATAAGTCTTGCAGTTGCAAAAGTCCGTTTTTTCAAATCTTATGCATCTTGGTACTTGGTTTTAAAAGAAATTATAAGTAGACATTTCAACATTGAATAAGAGTAATTAAAGCTGCTAGTGTTTGGTAAATACTTGTCTAGCTCTTTAGCATCAAGCTGACCGCTATAGATAAGCTTTTCAAGCCTCTCATCAATGAGATTGACATGCTCTTTCCCAATATCCAAAGAATAGCCCAAAATGGGTACGCCAAGCAGATAGGCAACTTGAATGAACGAAAGACCAAACAAACATACACAAATAGTTAGAGTGGATGATGAAAAGTCACATATCTGATGGATTGTGTATATAAATCAGCCAGAAAAGAAAAGAAAAGAAAAAGACAGTACTCAAAAAGTGCGCTGCTTCATGTCTGGCAATCCTCTCTTGATAATCAGGGAAAACTGCTGAAAAGCTGCTAATAGCTGCTTGGAGAAGCCTGCACTAGCATATTAGCGCATTAATGCTAAAGCAAATATTGAAGATGGAATTCACTGATACATGGTGAATCAAATTCTTACCCGGGGGATATGCTACCCACAGCCAAAACCACTAAGGAAATACTCCCAACCAAGTATGGTACAAAGAACCCCCAATCCTACAAGAATCGGCAAGCATTAGTCAGAGATGGAAATTAGGAGAGGTGAAAAATATAAGGAGAGAATATTATTTTCAACCAAAGTTATCTTCCACTTTCTATATTATTTTTAGGTATACCAAGCAAGTGTAAAAGACTAAAAGGATTTTCGTTCAAATTTTTTCACTTTCCTACTACTCAAACAAGCACAACCTTAAGCTTCTATTCAATACAATAAGGGTTTAATAGCTCTTCGGGCTGCAGATCAGAAAATTTGCAGCAACATTTACTTTCATTAGGATCCGGTTCTGTATCCTATTTTTTTTTTTTTTTGTTAATTTCAGGATCCGGCTCCGTATCCTACTATAATATATTTGTTGCAAGTTTTTCCATCAATAATGACAGCAGAAATGAGGAACCCATACAATAAAGTCATAAACTAAATGCATGAGTTTATCAACTTAGAAGAGGAGGCAGTTTTAAACCACAAAAAGCATAAATACAGCAAATTGTTCAAATGAAGTAGAATATAATATGTATAGTAAGATCGTGATGCATGTAGAAAAGGAAAGAGTTGCTAAATCTTCTAATATGGCTGTTCTTAACTCTGATTACCGAGACAGCATTAATTATCCATAAATATAATCTACTTGAACCTCCAACCATATTAGCTCTTCCTCAATAATTCAGATTATTTTTGTGGGAACAAACTACAAGTCTACAAGCAAAATCAGGTGCCATATCCACATTGACAAGTGCTGCTTCAACACTATAGGACTTCATCATGCTTCTGAAAACAGTTTATGAGATCATTAAACAGACATACAGAACAAAACAGAAGTGTGCTAGGGATACCCCAGGAAGCTGGCCAGCCAGAACAGCCAAAAATCCAGTTGTTCCAACCACAGTAAAAAGAAAAGCTGCCTGCACCATCAAAGATTTATGTTACTTGTTTAACCTAGAAAAAAAAAAAAAATCATTTTTCAAGAATGCATACAAGAAATCCAAATGTTATGTTCTCAAGATCAAAAGTCTTACTCTGAAATTACTTGGTGCCAAAAAATTTAAAAGTTACAGACTAAAAAGTACTTCTGATTCCTTTTGAGAGTAAAAATCACTTCTCGTTAAATCCGACTAGCGAGTGTGGGGTGGAGGAAATCCTTCTACGCAGCCTTACCCTTGCATAATTGCAAAGAGGCTATTTCCTGGATTCGAACCCATGACTTTTCAGTCATGAAGGAACAGTTTTACCATTGCTCCAGTTCGCCAAAAAACCACTCCCCATTAAACCCGACTACCGAAAAAAAAAAAAGGATTTGTGAAACTCACATCATTTCTGACACTAGGGATTGCAAGGTTCTCTGCATTCTTAATTCCTAGAGTTGTCAGCTCCCGAAGTGATGTCTGGTGCACAAATTTTTCAAAGTTCAAAACTCGTATGAATGATGAAGCTTACATATGAATAAGTAGTGGAAGCATTGGACAGGTATACATGATGATGCTATCTATGTCCATGAATGCTATAGTTGGTTGATGAGCTTAATGTTTAGGTGGCACTTTCCCAGAACTTCACACTTGTAATGGACACTGACCGTACGACGTGAAACATATGGTTGAGAACTCCATTTCTTTGCCCAACCAACTTCACTTAGCTGATCAAGGGCCTCTTTAACAGCATTACTGTCTTTCTGCACATATATCATTTACATCAATAGTTGCGGAATAGTGACCAAAATACCACATCTTGCCAAATTTTTTACGACAACAATATTTTTTACCAGATTGGCACGTGTCATAATTCTCTACCACTGGTAGCGAATTATGACACCTCAGCTTTTTCTTGCGAAAGTGTGCCATGTGTCAAAAAAATCATTGGCGAACATAATTTGCTAATGGTCGTAACGAAGTATGCTTACGTGGCAGTATGGTAAAAGTATTGTTCGCGTGGTATTTGGATAAATATTTTTGCCAAAAAAATGACATTTTGGTCAATGTTCCAATAGTTGCAGCACCAAAGCTAAAGAAGTAAATAACTATCATATTACTCAAATGTGAATACTTTTTCATATTCAGTTGATATAAAGTTTTTATTTTTATTTTTTTTTATCTTTGTTACATTATTCAGCAGGTAACTAACTAAATAACTAACACAGCCACTGGTTTTTGGTCCTTTTTTAATCATGGTATGTGTCAAATAAGAAATCAGAAAGTGTGCTTAATATTCAGAATAAAGTAAGAAAATAAATAAATAAAAAGAGACCTTGGTAATGGCAGATTGGAGAGTGTTGAGGTCTACACCTGGGGCAGCAGAGGAAGCTCTAGTTGTCCATTTTGGGAGATTGATGTTGAAGCATGTTCGGTGGTGATAATGGAAATTATGATAATAATATGATGGTTTGGGTAGAGATGAATAAGCCATGCTTGAAATCCACATTATCCCTTTGCTATCTCCCCTCTTCTAATTGTTGTCACATTATTGGACGCTGAAGCTTAAAGACGATAAGAATATAAGGCTTGGTAGGACCAAGATGAAAAAAACATTAAGAATGTTGAGAGTGGGATTTGAACCCACGCCCTTTCGGACCAGAACCTTAATCTGGCGCCTTAGACCAACTCGGCCATCTCAACTTTTGTGTTGGTGAAGGTAAATGAAAAATATTAAATCCGAAAAAACACTGTTTTGTAAAACACTAATCAAACATCTCACCTTGTGGGAAAAATGTTTATCCTTTTAAATGACACAACTTATATCCTTTAACTCTCACAAAGAAATGGGACCCACACCTTTATTTTTTTTTTCAACTCTCTCTCCTCCCTTATCTATCTCTTTCTCTCTTAAAATAACACAACCTTACATCCTTTAAAATGACACACACTTTACCCTTTCACTAAAGCCCTCGAATGTTTTTTGTTATTTGCATGATTGCATCTGCCAAATAAAGGCTTTAGTTGACTCTGGCGATTTCGAGACCATATTTAAATGATGTATGGTATAATTGTTTTTAAATTTAAATAATAGGTATTTAAAATAGGGGGTTATATCTATCATGTCACATGATACCAAAAAATTTCCTACACACACAACATTTTGTGGGGCCCACACTTTCTAAAGCAAAAAAAAAAAAAACTAATGCACGCAAAACGAATCTCTGTAACATTACACAATCACTTTTCCTACAACATAACTCTTATAAAACCCTTTAAAATATTAATGAATCTGATTTTAAATTGTTATAATATTCGTACACATCAAATATTGTGTACAAATTTTAAACAGAAATGAGTTCAATTAAAATGAATTATGTCATGCTTGATTTAAAATAAAATACAAGCCAGCTTGGTCAATTGGGGCTAACAAAATTCTTTTTTCTCTAATCTTCTTAACAAGTGCTTTTGTTTTGATGTCGTATTCATATGAATTATATATTTCTTTTTGACACATCCTTTTAAAAAATCAACTATCGTTTTGTTCCACTAATAATATATAATTAGTAAGTAAAATTGGAAAGGATAGCAAGAATAGGAAATAATTTTTAGATTTAGAAGCTGATGAAGAAAGAAGAATTTTAAAATTGCTCAGATGAATTTTATTTTATTTCACAATAAACTAGTGTCGCTTTACAACATACAAACCTCTTAGAGGAAGGCATACACAACACTGCTCAACCAAACTCGAATCACAAGTTTACAATAAGCACCTCGTCTCCCAGTATATATACATCAACAATAAACAAAACGTATAAATTAAAAAACTATTAGCTGCCAGATTATGCTAAATTGAGACCACAAATTATGCATAAACAGGTGCCATATTGCATTACTTCTTTCTTTTTCCAGACAAAAAGACACTGCACAACACCATGACCTTAATTGCAAATTGCAAATTAAAGAGAAAAATAAAAACAATCAAAACGTGCTTTTGTCCACAGTTTGTACTAGCATCCAGCTTAATAGCTATCTTCACCCTTCAAAAAGATGTGAATCTGTTCTAGCGCCTGCAAGATACAAAAGGACAAAATAGATAAGTATCAATGATACAAAATTTAGATTCAAATTTAGCCCCCAGCCCAGATCAAACAAACTGAAAATGAGTTAGAAGGGCATGGGGAAGAAAATGCTGAAGACAGAAGACCTCAATTGCAATATCAGTTGGAGACAAATCGGACACATCTCTTAGGCCCAGTTTTTCTGCTATATCTGAACAAAACAATAGAACAGCATTAGAAATTGCATTTTTATTGTTATCACCTAGGAAGCATACAACGCGAAGGAATACTGTGTGCCCTTTACAAAAGATTGTAACGCAACAAGATCTTCCCTTTTTTGGTGGATGATTGGAGATTTTCTATTTAGTGACATTAATCTTAAATGCTTTGTCTTCGGGCAATTTTGAAATACTAATTGGTTCAGAACATTAAAACACAAAATATTAAGCTCCAGATATCACACCATGAGATAATAAATAAATGCAGAGCTTTTTCTTTATTTTTTCCCACAGTTTCTGGATAATTCCACAATTTTATTTCAAATGAAAAAAGAAGAAGAAAGATTTGTGGACATACTTTCTAATGAGACCCTGGCATTGGCATTGGCATATGCTTCACTTCTCTCTTCAAAAAGAGCAGACAAACGCATGAAAGTCTGCATGTGAGTTCCAAAGAGTCAAGTTATTTAGTGGAAACATAATTTTGATGCAAATTCCTACTATAATAAGTTGCTCCCACTTGATGACTTAAATTTTTAAAGTAATGTATTATGTTTAGTAAAGAAAAATACTACTACTATCACTATGGAAGAGAAATAATTTACCCGTGTGAAAGCATCCCCTGCTTCATAATGTAAAAGGGGACGAGAATTAGTTCCTACAGCTGCAATTCTCTGTGCCAAGGCTTCCACCGGTACGTCCAACCAAACACTGACCCCCTTGTGCATATACTTCCTGGCAACACATCCACATACAAGTCCATGTAAAGATGAGGACAAGAGTCAATCATAAAAAGTGAAGCATAAACTTTTCTCATTAGTATGTTAATTCTTATACCAATTGATGGGCCTCATGACAGCACCTCCACCAGTAGAAATAACAAGTCTATGCATCAGGGACAGCTTATGCAATGCCTCAGTCTGAAATGATAAATAAGCAAGGAAAATGAACGATGAATGTGATAACAGAACCACAGAGGAAAACCAGAACAATTCATAATACCTAGGTGTCTTTATAGTGGAACAGAAGAATAGAATTTGGGAGATACTATACTGGCTTGTTAGCAAATGTCATAATCAGATACAAGCCATCTATTTTTTAGTCCTTTTTCCCTGTGCTTAATTATTTTTTTTATTTTTATTTCTGTTTTTATCTTTCTTTTTCCACAATCTGTTCCTACTTTTATGTAGGATCATCGACCCCAGCCCAATTAGTTTGCGATAAAGGTGATGCTGATATTGATATTCTAGAACCTTATAAGTTAAAACAAGTTATTTTACTGAAGAACCAAAGTTTTAACTTGTAAAAAATCAATTCAACCCAAAAGTTTAAGCTGTTGGGTGAGGCTATATTAATGGTTCTATATATCTCTAACATGCCCCCTCACACGAGAGCTCATTGGACTTGAAGGATGGATGATGCATCAGGCCCAACCTACCTGTGCTACAAAACTTCACAAGACTTAATTAATTATTAATTAAATGGGGGGTGGTGAGGATCGAACCCGTGACACCGAGACTCTGATACCCTATAAAGAACCAATTCAACCTAAAAACTTAAGCTGCTGGGTGAGGCTATATTAATGGTTTTATATATCTCTCACGTAACTTAAGCATATATCAAACTAGCTGTTACAGTGTTACATCAAATGATCCGACATATTGCTTGGGACCAAGTTAGCTGTAGAACATAAAGAATAGCACATGTCTATTAGCAGAGCTGGAATTAGACTATATCTTTCTCTCTTTTTTTGGTGAAAATTAGACTATATCTTGATGAACGTGTGGGAGCTCATGGCATGCCAGTGGCTCCTAACCAAAAGGAAATGGCAAGAAACAATTACGGTGCTGCCTAGCCGTCAAGCAAAGACATTGATAATGATTACGATATGAACCTTGGGAGAGCCTCACCCCAAAAGCTAGCCCATGAGGTAGGAGAGTCCAATGTCCATATATACCCCACACCAGAACCTTATGTTACCGATGTGGGATTCCAAGTCCTATACTTTGGAGTAGGATGGTAACATTCCACCACGCTCCGTAATCCCGGCACCCACGCGGGCTAGCTTTGTGCTAGTCTTTTACTAGCACTGAGCGAACACTGCAATGCCAACGTCACCACCCGCGCCACTCGATTGCAACTAGGAGACATAGTGGAAGGCTTTGATACTAATTGGTATGAACCTTGGGAGAGCCTCACCCTAAAAGTTAGCCCATGAGGTAGAAGAGCCCAAAGTCCATATAAACCCCACACCAGAACCTTATGTTTCCGATGTGGTACTCCAAGTCCTATACCTTGAAGTAGGATCGTAACAGATTACTTGACACATTAAGGGCTATTATGACAATGCCCAGTGAACTACAACCTGTCCCTTAACTACTTTTTCACAGAGAAGGATTTGTTTTAGGGAGTGACTACTAAAATGTTATTTCAAACAGAGTTAGGAAAGTAGAACAAAACCCACACCTAAAAGCCAGACTGACAACAAGTGAAAGCCTCGGGTCCTCCACTATAAATGGGAAATCTGCTTCTCACACCCAGCTGATATGATACTCATGCTCCGGTGTCAAGCCAATTGAGTTGGAAGCAGTCCATCCATACCAAGGGGTGGACAAACCAGGCTCTGATACCACATAATGTAGAGGAAAACTCAGTCCTAAAAGCCAGACTGATAAAAGAGGAGAGTTTTATGCCTTACAATTAACCAGTATAGGACTCACGCTCTTTACTTTGTTGTTCATATGCTTTCTCTACAAGCCAAACTCAATCAACTTACTAGCAGAAATCCAAACTGCTTGGAGCAACGTTCTTCCTTTATGTCAAAAAAAGAGCCTAAAATGTGGGACAGACATACCGTTGACTTGAAAGAAGTCACTGATGTCAGTTCCACAAACTACTAGAAAATATATTTTTTTAATTTGTTTTCTATTTGATTTTATATTCTATACTATCCTGCCTGTTATAACACTACGAAGATACCATCGTTAATTGGTACTTCAGAACACATTAATCTCCAATCTCTGCGGCGCAGCTTATAATATAAAGATAGATGAAAATGAGGGCACTCGATGTGATTAAAGAAACAGGAGAATCTAAAAGTTAAAAACAACTTAACAAAACTTCTCTAAACAATGAAGAATTTGAAAACCGAAAACATAGTGCCTTCCAACTACCTCCTTATCACGAAAGAAAGCTTCTCCATAGTGCTTGAATATATCAGCTACAGAGCTGCCACCAACCTCTTCCTCCACCAATGCATCGCTAAAACAGCCATAAGTGCCACAAAATATAGAAAATAGTCAGCAAGACCTCTAATGTGGCCATGATATTGAGTAAGTGTATTGTCATAGACAAACATGTATACTGCTATATAAGAATGTGAACAGAAATGTTGTACACCAGAGTTAGACCATATTCCCCAGGATAACCGTGACCCACCCGGTTTTCATCTATTGGATACAGTCACGTAAATATACATCTGTTGCATGTCATTAGACCCCGCTAATATCAATTGAATATGAACACCAACTGAAGCTCATATCACATACTAAATATAATGAAATTATCAAACAAAAATTATAGACTTGCTTTGTGGCCAAAGATAATTCTTTCTGCATACAACGAGTCTATTGGCAATCCAGATTATGCTTGATTTACTTTTGGAAACTTAATTTTTCCCTATGAAAAAAAGACAAGTAATTAACATATTAACCTATCACAAAATGAATAATCTAGCACTTGCGACATAATCTTCCCCACAGTTGTCTTCCCAGAGCCCATCATTCCTGCATGTCAAATTTAAAGTATTTTGAATGACAAAGTAATCATACTTGCAAAGCAAAGCGTGTAAGCACAAGACGTCAACCAAGAAACTGACCAACAAGATATATACAGCGTCCATTTAAATATGGCTTGATCTCTTGTGATCTATTCTGCAATTTTATTGATTCAAGTAAGATAATGTCATATAGATGCTCGGACAAGCAACAAACTGAGCTAAGATTACTATTTCTTGATGCTTTTGCTTATTATAATAGAAGGGATATAACATCCCAAGACTGGATTGGCTTAAATTAATTAAAAACGAGAAAGGGCATCATACCTTCAGAATCAACTCTTCATCAACAGGAGCATGACAGCTTCCAGATTCCAATACCGAAGCTACAAGAGTAACATTAGAAATAAAATGTAAACATTCAAAATGGCCAGCACTTATTTTAGTCAGTAACAAACTAGATCCAATGCAGGCATATCTAAATACTGCATCTTCTGTTCTTCTCCTTAAAAGATGTGGTAAGTTAATGTTTTCAGCTAACCACTAGAATAGGAAAACCTATGCTTGTGTATACAATTCGCATGGAAAAATAATGGAATGGATAAAACAACTAACGGGAAGGTACCTTTTGGGGAAGATTTGCAATTTTTCACACAACTACCACAGATTTTTTATCCCAAATCATTGACAAATTGCAAGTATGATTCCTTATACCTACTTACCGTAATTAGTAATCATTCTTTTTGTTTGAAAGACGGAACCAAAAAAAAAAATGACATTCTAACAATAAAAAAGCTAGTAGAAATCCAAAGCTGGAAGATCAAGAATTCCAGCAACACCCTTTTGAAACAAAGATATTAATTGGGTTAATAAATTGACACTTAATAAATCAGAAACAGCATATATTCGCCACATAGATAAAATGGAAAAGGTAAACAAAACAAAACAAAAAAAAAACATAAAAACGAAAATTGCAATGGGTAATTGGTTCTGATAGAAACCTGAAACGTTGTCATAAGAACAAGCAACCTCCAAAGGGGCTATCCTGCGCCGAATCGTTGAAGGCCTTGCATGGTGCAACTTGACCGAAACAAAAACCCGAAGCTTCTGCGGTTCCCGAGACAGACCCAAGTAACAACTGGGTCTTCTCCCAATCTTTTCGGGTCGAACCAAACCCGAAACTTGTAACCTCTGAGCAGCTTTAGCATCCATTACTTCTGCTGAATCGCAATGCACGCACGCTCGCACACGACAGGACCAACCGAAACGACAGAGCTTTACCGATCTTGAATGAAATGACAGCAATGAACAGATGAAGTGAATCCAGAACAAAACATTAAATTAAAACAAAAATATGCAAGAGAAAGAGAACGTGAGAGAATTCCGAAACTCACCAGTTATTTTGTTGCGGCTTTGACCAAAAATAAAATAAAAATAAAAAAGACAGTGCAGAATAAAGGATTATAATATTTGAGAGGATTTTGGATTGAAATTTATCACATTCTTTATCTTCCTGCATAATTTCCTCTCATCCTGTTTCTTATGTACAAATATAATACAAAGATACAAGTTTCACCAATACGCACTCGCAGAGTTTTGTTTCTGAATTTATAATTAAAAATGCTATTATTTTTCAACGTGTCTATTCATTTCTTCTAATTTATTGGAAGAGATATATTTAAAGGAAAATATTACTCTCTTTTCACACCTCAGTCACTATGAGACCCATCATCTTTATCTCTATAAGATAAGATAACGAGATTGATATGTAAAAGGAGATTAATAAAGGGTTTTATAATTCTCATTCAACATGAGAATTCAAAATTTTCCTATACACCATTCAATTTTCGTGTTGACAGGGTCCTACATACAATTTTTTCTAACACATGTGTGCTTTTTATCTCTAATATTTAAATTCTCCTTAAAATTATAAAACCCATTAATAAAACCTATATTTAATTATTCAAAAATAAAAATATGGTTTTAAAGTTATGTACGATAATAATTTCGGCGTAATTTAAAACAAGAATATGAATCTTCCTTATGTGATGAGTTTTGGAATATTTAATTAAAATAAAAAATAAAATAATTATTTTACTAGTTTGTCTTTCTTTTTATTTAGTTTTGAATGAATTATATTAATATTTCAATAATAACAAACCTGTCGCTGAATTAAGGAAATCCCCTTTTACTAGCTTGTTTTAGATCTTGGAAATTTAATTTTTTCATTATTTAAGAATTTATACTTAATTTATCTAAAGAAAAAATATATAAATAATTTTTTTGGAGGTTAGTTTAGGTGTTGGTAACATTTGCAATATAATGTACAAAGAAGAAAATAACTTTTTTTTTAGTACAAAGAAAATAACTCTTTAGAATTGATAAAATACGAACAGATTGAAGGAATACCTTTCAAAAGTACAGATTCAGAAAATAATAATTTTATAGCAAAATAAGCACCGCAAACAAATGTTCAAGAGATTATTCTCTTATTAAACAATTTCTACAAAATAATAAGATATCGAATAATGATAGCTCAATTGGTAGCAATGAAGTTATGTAAGTAAAAAAAAATGTCTCCATTTGATCCTACATTAATAAATAACTAATAAATTAAACCATCAAATGAATAAAAATTAACAATTAAAATCGAGAATAAATTTTTTTGTTGTTACATCGGATTCATAATATTAAGATATTAATTTTTAAGAAATTTAGATCGAGTAAAATCACGGAAAAATTACTTATTTGAAACTTATAAAAATAATGAAATGAACTAGTAAAAAATAAACGGCCCCTAAGTTTCCAAATTGGTAGGTACAACTAAACGGCATCTGACGTGGCAGTAACATAACATGTGCTTGCCGAAAAAAACTTCAATATAGCCAGAGCAAAGAATTTGGTAGTTTCTTTTAGGGATTTAAAGAAAAATATAAGTAAAAAAAAAAATTAATATCTAAATAAAGGAAAAAATTACTCTTATGTTACATGTAATAATTTTTTCTCCTACACATCCTTCGATAATTGTGTCACTTTTTATTTTTCTTTTCTTTTATTGTATAGTGGTGAAATCCATAAATTTATCTTCATACCATAAAATAACTTATTTCTAGATTAATAAAACCTTTTAATTAAAGGGAGCGCTCTATTGAAGTTTTTCTCGTGCTTACCAACCCACTTACCATATATTTTGTAGGTTGGTGGAGACCGAAGGGGTAGGAAAGTGTGGGGTCCCTTGTCTGACAAGATGATAGATTGACAGTATTAGTAACATCAACACAACGTGTATTCGGTGAGACAATGTTATGTCGTGTCGTGATGACTTGTTTTTTTGTTTTTATTTTGTTATTTTTAAAGTAAAATATTTTTTGAATCTTCGATACAAATTATAGAGCTCATTTTAATATTTTTTTTTCAAAATATTAATTTATAATTTCTCTGAAATTTAAAATAGATTCCGTTAATCGAAATTACGGTCCTCTAAAATTTAACGCAATCCCATATTAGTCCCTAAAAACTCAAAAAAATTAACAAGGTTCTATTTGAATTTCAGATGAATCACGAGTCAATTTTTCCCCCTAAAATTTTAAATTGGATCCCGTAGTAATAGTTGTTGAGGACCTCTTACTCTTATTTTTAATGAGCTACATTATAATTTAAACCCTATACTTAACTTTTTTTAAAAAAAAAATCATCCTCTTCTCTTATATTAATTAATTAACGATCGTTGATTTCCGTCCCTCAACGGCTGAGATGAGGAGTAAGACTCTGGAGTCAAAAGAATCCTTCCATATTATTAAATCAATTAAACATATCTGTTAAGCAATATACAACTTCGTTAACTCTCTTATGTGATGAGCGTAAATGCACAATGTCTTTACCTTCAGCTTGAATAAATCTTTGGTTCTACTGTAACATCTAGATTCAGTGCATCTTATGAATACAAACATTACACTTCAGATGAGAGAGAAAAAACGTGGCAGAGAAAAGATAACTTTAGCTGACATGTAACATTTTTATTAGTAAGATGTACTGAATCTTTGGTGCAGCAGTAACACCAAAGATTTATTCCTTCAGCTGGCCAGAATGATGAGGAATACTTATTACTAAAACATAAGTACAAAATACAAGCCCGTTTGTTTGGATTTCTCAAAAAAGTAATTTTTATCTATTCCTTATTTTAAAAGTTTTTTTATAAAAGTTGAAGCTATTTATATTTTTATACAAATATTTAGTTTTTTTTTTTACAAAAATTTGGCTTTTGACTTCTGCTTTTATTAGAAGTTAAAATTTTTAACTTGTGAAAAAAAATAGATTTTTGACTTTTCTATGACTTCTGTTTTTCTAAAAGCAGAAATTCATGATTTTTTTAGTTGAAATAAAGCAGCCTTCAAAAAAAAAAAACTAATCCAAACGGTAAATGAGTGAAACAGTTGTTGGCATAAACATCTTGGCATACATAAACATGTGGTTTTCGCTTAAACTAAAGCTAGGGCATCGAGTACTAAAAAGAAGCTAGGGCATGCATGCAACTAGTTTCTATGATGCGAAGCCAGCATCGAGTACTACTAGGAACCCAGTTAAAATTCCTTAACAAAATCAATGTCAGCCAAACTTTGCACTTCTCTGCATTGTCACCACATTTTCTTCAATTACATCATGGTCATAATATTCTTCCAATCCTTGAACAAAGGAAAATTGGTCGTGAATTGGCCAACTTATTGCAATTGCCGTGCCCAAACATATCCATTCCATATTACTATAAGAAAATACATGCCACCATTGTGGTCTTGGGTTTTCATCACCATGATGTCTTCCTTATCAACACTCTATTGCATAAGTACTCAAAACTGAACCTTATTAGTGATGCACAGAAGCTGTTCGATACTATGCCTCATAGAAACCTAGTTACTTGGTCTTCCATGGTTTCTATGTACACTCAACATGGTTACAGTGTAGAAGCATTGGTGTTGTTCTGCCTGTTCAGGAGAATTTGCAGTGACATACCAAATGAATACATTTTAGCCAGTGTCATTACAGCCTGTACGCGATTGGGTAGTCTCAGTCAAGCTCTCCAGGTGCATGGTTTAGTTGTTAAGGGTGGATTTGTTCAAGATGTTTATGTGGGTACCTCTTTGATTGATTTTTATGCCAAGCATGGTTGTATTGATGAAGCAAGGTTGCTTTTTGATGGCCTAGAAGTTAAAACCACTGTCACCTGGACTACAATGATAGCAGGATATTCGAAAGAGGGAAGAAGTGAAGCATCTTTAGAATTATTCAATCAAATGAGAGAGGGTGATGTCTGTCCAGACAAATATGTGATTTCCAGTGTTCTGAGTGCTTGTTCGATGCTCCAGTTTCTTGAAGGGGGGAAGCAAATTCATGGATATGTATTAAGAAGGGGCATTGACATGGATGTTTCATTGGTCAATGGAATCATAGATTTTTATTTGAAGTGTCACAAAATGAAGACAGGTCGGAAGTTATTCGATCGGTTGGTAGATAAAAATGTTGTTTCGTGGACCACGATGATTGCTGGTTGCATGCAAAATTCATTCCATTGGGATGCTATGGACCTGTTTATTGAAATGGCTAGAATGGGTTGGAAGCCTGATGCATTTGGTTGCACTAGCATTCTCAATTCATGTGGTTCACTCCAGACTCTAGAAAAGGGAAGACAAGTGCATGCTTACACTATCAAGGCCAATATTGATAATGATGATTTTGTGAAAAATGGTTTGATTGACATGTATGCCAAATGTGATTCATTGACTGATGCAAGAAAAGTCTTTGACCTTATGGCTGCTATTAATGCAGTATCCTACAATGCAATGATAGAAGGATACTCAAGACAAGACAAGCTGTATGAAGCATTGGATCTTTTTCGTGCAATGAGGCTAAGTTTATTGCCACAAAATCTATTAACGTTTATAAGCCTTCTTGGGCTATCTGCGTCATTATTTCACCTGGAACTAAGCAACCAAATCCATGGCCTGATTATTAAGTATGGGGTTTCTTTAGACAATTTTGCTGGAAGTGCTCTAATAGATGTTTATTCAAAATGCTCATGTGTTGGGGATGCAAGACTAGTTTTTGATGAGATATATGACAAAGACATTGTAGTATGGAATGCCATGTTTTCTGGATACACCCAACAATTGGAAAATGAGGAGTCTCTCAAACTTTATAAACATTTACAGATGTCAAGACTAAAACCCAATGAATTCACTTTTGCTGCTGTGATCACGGCAGCAAGTAATACAGCAAGTCTGAGACTTGGTCAGCAGTTTCACAACCAGGTCAAAAAGATGGGTCTTGATGATGACCCCTTTGTCACAAATGCTCTTGTGGATATGTATGCCAAGTGTGGAAGCATCGATGAGGCTAACAAGGCATTTAGTTCCGCAAATCGGAGAGACATTGCTTGTTGGAATTCCATGATTTCAACATATGCTCAGCATGGAGAAGCAGCAAAAGCTCTTGAGGTGTTTGAAAATGTGATTATGGAAGGAGTGAAGCCAAATCATGTCACCTTTGTAGGTGTGCTATCAGCATGTAGTCATGCTGGACTTCTTGACCTTGGATTTCATCACTTTGAATCGATGTCTCTGTTTGGAATTGAACCAGGTATGGAGCATTATGCTTGCATGGTTTCTCTCTTGGGCCGGGCTGGTAGAATATATGAAGCTATGGAATTTATTGACAAGATGCCAATAAAACCAGCAGCAGTAGTGTGGAGGAGCTTGCTCAGTGCATGTAGAGTTTCAGGTCATGTTGAACTGGGAGCATATGCAGCTGAGATGGCAATTTCATGTGAGCCAACAGATAGTGGATCATATATATTACTTTCAAATATTTTTGCATCAAAAGGTATGTGGGTAGATGTCAAAAAGGTGAGGGAAAAAATGGACATGAGCGGTGTAGTGAAAGAACCAGGTTGTAGTTGGATTGAAGTTAATAATGAAGTTCACAGGTTTATTGCCAGAGACACAGCACATCGTGACTCCACACTTATATCTTTAGTTTTAGACAATTTGATTCTACAAATCAAAGGGTTTGGTTATGCGGCTAATTCTGTCGCATTTTTGCTTCTTGATTGAAATGAATCATACTGGGATAATATTAAAATTAGCCAAGCTTTTAAGTTGCTTATCAACTATTAAGCAAAACTCTGTAAATTGCTTGCTACTTCTTTTAAGTAATATTGGGCTTCAAGCTTTTTTCATCCTGAATAATTTTCCCCTGAATAATCCCCCCCCCCCCAAAGAAGGTTAATTTTGTGGTGCATGTAAATTTGAGCTCCCCCGTGCATGTAAATTTGAACCATGACAACCAACTTCAGAGTTTGCCTTCTACAGCACACACATAAGACAAAGATTACGAAGTATTTTAAATTAAATCAAGGAAAATACTCTTTTATTTGTACAATTTACATACAAACTCACTTTAGAGAAGCTTTACCAATTTGTGTAATGTACCCTAATTTTACTTTTATGTATTTCTCTTATGCTGTCATATTAATTACAAGAGTAAAAAAAAAAAATTTAGATTGCACCACTGGTTTCCGGGGCTTCGCCCCTACTATATTCAGTCCTCCCAGCGAGAATTTTTTACATACACAAGATCTCGAACTCGAGTCCTTGCTTAAGAGTTTAATTTTGATACATTATCAGTATGAAAAAAATTATATTATCATTAAACGATGTGTTGTCACATTATTAACACATCATTAAATGAGTTTAATAATATATGTTCTTAAAATTTTACAAATCATGATTGCATGGCAATGTAAAATATTTTATAAACAAAGCATATGAAATTAAGGTTTAATTATAATGACTAAGATGCAAGGATTTTGATGCTAGATTTTTTTTCTTTTCTTTTTGCCCTTTTGGGGTGAATTGACGCGAGATTTAGTATTATACTGATTAACAAAATCACTATTAGCATATACAAAATGGAAGGACATATTGGACTGGGCTTCGACCTAAAATGATAACAGGCCCGTGGGCCTGAGGCTGGTACCCTTTTAGTCGGGTCAAGGCCTTTTAACACGGATTTTAATACACAACAGGTAGCTCTATCATTTGCGCTGGGATTGATTGAACCAAAACTAAAACTAGGGTTTGTGGAAGTGCAGCAGCAATGGCGCCGCAACAGAGAAAAGCGAGAGTTAGCAGAAACCCAGAATTGATAAGGGGAATTGGAAAGTATTCGAGGTCGAAGATGTACCACAAGAGGGGCATCTGGGCTATCAAGGCCAAAAACGGCGGCGTTTTCCCTCGCCATGATCCCAAATCTAAACCTGAAGCTCCCGCTGAGAAAACCCCCAAATTTTACCCCGCTGATGATGTCAAGAAGCCCCTTCTTAACAAGCACAAGCCCAAACCCACTAAGCTCAGGTTCATTTCATTTGTGTTTTTTTTTTTTGAATTTATCTCAATTAACCTCATGGTGATATTTTTGAAATGTTATTTGGAATAAGGTCTATATTGTTGGGATTAATATTGTCAATGTTAGATGGTAGTTGTTGAAATGAACTATTGGGCTTTTTTTTTATATAAAAATTCAATTTTTATTTTCTAAATTTTATTTATTTATTAATTGTTTTACATGGAACTTGTTTGTGACACATGATTTTGTCTTCAGGGCTAGCATTACTCCTGGGACAGTGCTGATTCTTCTTGCTGGTAGATTTAAGGGAAAGAGGGTAGTGTTTTTGAAGCAGCTTCCTTCTGGGTTGCTTCTTGTAACTGGTAAGTTTTGTCATTGAACACTTGACTTCTTATTATTATTGAGTGGTGTGAACTTTTTGGTTAACGAGTTTTTTCATTGTAGGCGTTTTGATTATTTGAGATGCTTCGATTGTTGTGATCATCAATTAATTTCGTGATTTTACTCGTGATAAATAGTTGGTTTAGAAATGTCGGCTCTTTAATATTGCTTGAGCTATATACTTTTGTTTCAAATTATACTCAGTGTTGTCTCATATTATTGTGCATTTCCATTTTGTTTGTACGTGTGTGTATCTGTGTGCAAATGCTAGTGGTTATGTCTGTGCGTGGGTTCTGGAGTGTACTGTGACTTTAGTTGTTTGGTAACTACTGATCTCAAAATTTAAGAGCATGTGACTCTTGCTTTTTGTGATGTATTCTACTCTCCACTTAACTCTGGTCTAGTCTTATGTTTATTGCTTGCAATTTCAGGTCCTTTTAAGATTAATGGAGTTCCTTTGAGACGTGTGAATCAGTCTTATGTTATTGGCACATCAACCAAAGTAGATGTCTCTGCTGTTAATGTGGACAAATTTGATGACAAGTACTTTGCAAAGGAAGCCCAGAAAAAGAAGAAGAAGGGAGAAGGCGAGTTCTTTGAGGCAGAGAAGGAGGTGGGGTTTTCAATTTTCTTATCATGTTAATGTTTTCCTTGTTATATTCTCGAATGTTTCTATGTGCTGATCTCTCTGCCTTCTTTTTCCTAATGCAGGAGAAACATGTGTTGCCCCAGGAGAAGAAAGATGACCAGAAAACAGTGGACTCTGCATTGATTAAAGCCATTGAGGGTGTTCCTGATTTGAAGACTTATCTGGGTGCTAGGTTTTCCCTGAAGGCAGGCATGAAGCCACATGAGCTAGTCTTCTAGGGGAAGCAAGGGTGTTACACTTGTTTTCATATTCTTCTCTCTCTCTTTTTTTTTGGTGAGTTTGGTCCCAATAGTTGCACTGATAATTTTCTTGGTAATAGACAAATGAAGAACCTAATTTTGTTAGGCAACAGATTGTGCCTGAGATGTTCCTTCCTGCAATTTTGCTCTTGTGAACGTGTTATTGATTTTATGAATTTTAGATATTTTGTGAGGCTTTCATCTTAGCATGCCAAATGAAGAATATTGGAAACAGAAATAGGATCGAGGTTTTCCCTTTTTGTAGCTTACATGTTTTTCTTAGTTGTTTCTAAAGGTTGATGAATAATGCTATAGTAAAATGTAGATGAAATACCACGACTTCCGAGTAGGTCATCAAGTGCCAAGTATTGGTATGATTATAATTTATACCCAGGTCTAAGTACAGTATAAGGGAAACCATATTAGTATTGTAATATGATAAATTTGTAAGTAACTACATATTTTAGTGTTTTAAATTCCTAGTATCATCCTCTCTGCCACCACATACCATACCCCATTTTGTTTTCAGTTTCCTCGTAGTGCATAGTAATTTGCCACCACTTACGGTTATTTTCCCCATAGACATCACTAGTCCACAGATCCAACCGTAACATTTCATTCAGTCGGATCAAACCTCAAAATTTAGAAAATGTTCATTTTCTCTCTTTTGTATTATATAATTATGTTATTTCAATTTTCAAATTTCCATTTATTTCAATTTCATTTTTCTGATTTTTATCCTTTTCAACATTTCAAAAAAAAAAAAAAACAATTGAAGTGTATTTATTTTTAATAAATTAAAAAAATTATGTAGATACTTTATTGTATAAGATTTTATTAATAAAATGCTATAAAAATGATATTTTCTTATATTTATATTTTTTCTTGAGTTCTAATAATAATAATGTTTAAATAAATTTATGTGAGATGATGTGATAGTAAAGCTATGGAAAAAAATACCGAGATTACGCAATTTTCTCCTGAACTAAGAAAGAATATTTAAATATACTTTTATTTAATTTATGCATATTTTACTAGAGGAATATTACTCTCATGTCGATGAGAGTAGTTCTCGAATATTTATTGATAGTTACAATTACATTATAGTAACAAATATATAAGGAATATTTATTGATAGTTACAATTACATTATAGTAACAAATATATAAGGAATATTTATTGATATTTCTTGGGGCGTTTGGTTGAGAAGAAAATTTTGGAATACTAGGGAAATATAATTGATAGGGAAATGGTGGAAAAGTGAGTTTGGTAGGAAAAAGTAAAAAAAGTTGTTTGGTTGGAAAAAAATTTACCGGGTAAATTATGTAAGATTTGCAAAGTCTATGTTTGGTTTGAGGTAAAATATAGATGGGAAATAAGTAACAATTATGAAAATATTCCTATTCTTAAAATTTTTGGGAAAATAAAAAAATTGTGTGTATGGAATAAGTTATTCTTTTCGGCATTGTAAACCTGTTACAGTAATAAATCTGATGTAAGTTTATGAAAGAAAAAGTATCTTAACTTTGAATGTGTTTACAAAAGCATATTAGCCCCCGGATTGTTGGCTCTCTCTCATTGTATAATTTAGGTCTTGCCGTGTCTGGCTTAAATTGATTTATCACAATATGCACAATATGCTGTCAGTTCAGAGCTCTCATCATACCGAAACTCTGAACTTGGACTTGAAGATGAACGAGTAGCCTGACCAATATGGGGAGGTCTAGTAGAAATCCTTGTGGTGACATTGTTTTTTCTGACTTTGACTAAGCATGGTTCTGATGTTTTTGAATTAGAGGAGCTTGTGGAGCTTGAATCGGAGAAAGGCGTTATCAACTTTGCTTTTCACAGGGTATTTTGGTCTGGGACATGATTCACTTTTTCATTTGCCCAGCTAAGTAACAAAAAACCATGATGAAGATGTCTTTCTTAACAATGAAAAAGAATGGATTTCTATGACCAAACATGCTTTGCTAGGCAAGTTTTCAGAAAGCCCCAACCAAACACCACCTAAATGTTTGAGCTTCTTTCCGCAGCTAACGGGCCTGCTCTGGTATGAGAGCCCATTACAATTAGTAGACACAGATCAGTCTGTGAAAGATGAAAAATTAATGTTAGTTTAATGACGTACTAAAAAAAAACCGATTGAATAATGACGTATAAGCTACAGGTCAAAACAAGAACTATTTGAGCATTGATACCTTTCTTCCAATTTTCTTCCAATTGGTCATCGAAAACATGTACGTAGATGATTATTATTTATTGAGGAATACAAATATATATTTGTAGAAACATAAGGCTACTGCCACTGACATATATAATAATATTGAAGATGATCCACAATTGGAATGTAATGAGGAGGGTACAGAAAAGTGTCTCAATAACAAATATTTCAGAAAAAATGAAGGATAATAGT
Source organism: Gastrolobium villosum (assembly GCA_032173675.1). Classification (NCBI taxonomy): domain Eukaryota; kingdom Viridiplantae; phylum Streptophyta; class Magnoliopsida; order Fabales; family Fabaceae; genus Gastrolobium; species Gastrolobium villosum. Next base: position 830,554 of record JAVKPL010014796.1, on the reverse strand, counting down.
AGCTAGCCATGCTTCATCTCTTTGAAGGATTATTATTGCAACGGTAGCAATGGCATGAACCGATATATATCTATGAGTAAAAGTTACATGATCATGCCTGGTTTATAATTCCATTTACACCAACTAATAATGCAATGAATGGTCGGTAGAAAGCAATGAGTGAAATACCACAATTGCAAACAATTTTAATTTAATTTTACTTTTTGGCATATATGATGGAACCGTGAATAAGAACCGTGAAGTTTATAGCTGTGCGATGACATGACTATAGCACATATTGTACTTAGTTAATGACTCCCATGAAAGTGTAAAAAAAAAAAAAGTTAGGTATTAAGATGCAATGTACCTCGGTGTCTGACGCTGTGGTGTTATGAATGTGCTTGTGCTATTGTCTATCATCCTCGGAGATGATAAAAGGGTACTTGAAATGATTGCAATATGATCCAAATAGACAAGTGTGGAAGAAAATATTGAAAGAAGTCGGGTATGAATATCAAATGAAAAGAACCCCAAATGTGGGGTCGGATATATATGAATACCAAGAGCACGAGGTTATTTCAAGTGATCTGGGATCACCATTTTTAGGTGGTTCCTTAATGTAAATAGGAGGGTAAAATGGGAAAAGTGAGAAAATAATAAGGATAAAAAAGGAAAGAGAAAATTAATATTGTAAGAGAAGCACAAAAAGATTCAATGGTCATATTAAATTTTTCCCAAGAGCAGAGCTATAGCACGAATTTTTCCCAAGAGCAGAGCTATAGCACGAATTGTCTGTTGTGCCCCTCAAGAGGACCCCACTCGGTTTGATGTGTACAGGAACGCGCAAGGGGTGTGTTTGGGAAATATGTCGAACTTTTGCAATACTTTCGACACGAGGATAAAAATGGCTGTGCAATTAAATGCACCATAGTTCATAGTACATGCATATTAACACTTTTGCAATCCTTTCCAGACGAGGAGAAAGGCCAATAGAAAAAAAGTAGGATATGAAAAATCACCAGTATCCAAAATAATTAATAAATAATTGTTTAATTTTTTGCATGTAAAAAATAGAAGCCTAAAATAAGGAAAAAGTTGCGGTGTACCCATAACAATGTTATTGGGTATGTACATTAATAAGTTTACTATAAAATATTTAGTTAAACTTCAAAACTATTTATTCTGTATTATATAATCAGCATGAAATTAATGTTATGGGCATGTGTACTCTTTAGTTCTCAAAGTGTGTGCTTGTTAGTTCAAAAACTACCGAATTACATAAATGATTTAAAACCTAAACATAGTATCATTTAAGGGGGAAAGGAGAATTCTTTCTTCTAATAGTGCGACATCGAAATATGTGCAATAACTTTTTTTTAATAGGTTGTGGGACCCATCACATCTTGTGTCTTCTCTTGAGCTCCCGAGGGTTTCCTTGAGTCAGGGGTTCAAACCCTGCCTCAAGCAAATTCTTGGAAATCTTTAGGGGCCAGAGGAGGAAAATGTCTCCTTCTTGGTTGGAGGATTAGTCTCATCCTTCCTCCGGTAGCGAAGCTCAATGCACCCGCTGTTCCAATGAGAGGCTAGCCTACAGGGCCATATCCTGAGGGCAAGGTGACTGGAGGAGGTTGAATGAGGATACCTCCGGATTATACCAAAATATATATATATATATATATATATATATATATGGGTTTAGCGGATGACTGCACCTAAGGATTGGTGCAGTCATATAAAACTACGTCGTTTTATAATGTAAAAGTATTAAATATGGGGAATAATAACCATACAAAGGTGAGAATAAATATAAAACATTAAATATAGGGAATCATAACCATATAAAGTTGGAAATAAATATAATATTTTTATTTTCTACAATTAATTTTAAATGCGAACTTCATTTATCCCACCCAAAATGACGTAGTTTTTAGGTGACTGCACCAACGCTTATATACAGTCACGTTACAAATCATTTTACCTATATATATATATATATATATATATATATATATATATATATATATATATTATTAAATTTCCCGCTAATTATGATATAGTATAAATAGAAACTTATTAATCTACATGCCCAATAACATTGTTTTGGGTACACGTAACACAACTTATTCCTTATTTTATGCTTCTATTTTTTAAACAATTATTATTAATTATTGAGTTACTCATATTTCTATAATGGGTCAAGTAAAATATGAATGATAATTATTTGATTTTATATCATTTATTTATTGTTATTGTGTATGCTGAATATTTTTAAAAATAAAAAAAAAACCGCATTTTATCTTTTTTTTTAAAAACTGATATGGATCTGACAAAGACCCACATTTTAGAGAGTCCAAAAAGGGCAAACAACTCAAAGAGTAAAATGAGGCAAATAAAGGAAAACATAAGTCAAGGATGCTAATCCTAATGTGACAGTTACAAATTTGGACATGGACCCTCAAAAGAATCCACAAAGGTCTAGAAATTCAGGTACACACCCCACTCTTTGGCTATACTATTAGTATAGTGCATAATGATACGTTGATCTCCAAGGTATCTCCTCCATAGATGCCTGAGATAAGACACACATACCCAATATAAATATTACCAATCTCTGATTGGACATCTCTGTGACCAAGACAAAACATTGGCGCCGTCTGTGGGCATCCGATAAACTTTGATTCCCAACCAAATGGTGAAGGCATAACAGCCGCTCTGACATAATCAAATCTTAATACGATAGACGCAGAGCACAAGAACACAACCTCATTAAGGCAAAAAAATTAATTTATTGCAAATTAAATAAGAATTTACAAATTTATTGTTATTTTAAAAATATTTACACATGTATTTCAGTGTATCATTGAGCATCTCCATTCACGCCTAAAAAAGACATGACCGGTCACGCCCCAAATAGACGTGACCCAATGCACTAACCGAGAGGCTTTAGACTTAATATACAAAGGAAGGGTTTAAAAAAAGGCAATAAGCAAATATTAATATGCTCTAGACCCATGCATGATTCAGTGGTTCAAGCCAATGAAAATTAAATATTTTCTGACTTGTTATGTGGAGGAGAGATAAATTTTTTTTTTTTATTACAAGACAGCTTCTCAATAGAAGAAGTAGGTGTGCCAGGACTACTACAAATGCTCTCACAAACTTGTTATTCATATTTTACTCTTTTCAACTGCCCCAAAGCCTTCTCAGCATCCATTAATAGTACGCAAGCGGCAAGCCAATGAAATACAAAGATTACTCAAAGTGGGGTTTGACTAAATTTTGCAACGAAACATAGCCGTTCGATGATTGCATCTTCTTGTATAATTGTTATCATTTTTTTTCCTAGTAAAGATAATGACTATGGCAGATTCAGAAATGAAAAGCCAAAACCAAAAAAAAATAAAGAAATTTTGTGTGTGTGAGGGAGAAAGAAATTGAATCTGGATTTTTAGAGTGAAAGAGAGGTCGCGACAATGGTCTATGAAGATGATTTATGTTGGGGATGACGAATGCGGTTGTCATTTCGACCATGGGAATCCCAGTGTCCTACTTCTTCACTTCAGTTAATTTCTTTTAATCTCATTGTACCCATTTTCGTTTTCTTCTCTTGTTATTCAATAGGGTGTGTGTAAACGTGAAAGAAGAGAAACCCTTTTCAAGGTGGCGAATGGAGAGATTGAAGACATTACAACCTCACGATCTGTACAAGAAATCCCAAGCCACTAATCTATCTTCCATGAGTGCATGGTGGATCATGCCTAAATAAAGTGATCCCCCATTCAAGGCATGACACATTACAATACACACATAAATAATTTCAAAACAGTAATAAATTCATAATTTTTTATTTAAATTAGAATTAATTAATTTTTTTGCCGCTCATTAAATATCATTGGAAAGATGAGTATTTTATTTATCGTAGTAGAAGCCGGGAAATATCACCCTATGAAGATGGATGTCGTCTCACCAACGGTCTTGTAGGGACAAACCTTCTATTTCATCATGCCAACTAACAATAAGTAAATGTAAAACTATTTGTCTCATAATATTAAGTGTCATTTGATTTAATTAATAAAAGATCATAATGGTAATTGACAGTTGGGGAAGTTTTAAATAAAAAGTAACAATTGATAGGTACAGTTACGTTAAGAAAAAAAGGACAGTTTTATGATAAAAGGGTCTTCAGAAACTGACTCCATCATTGTTGTCTGTTCATAAGAGTTGTATCTTATCCCTATCAAAAGAAGATACAAGAACAGAAGAGGGTCAAGACTCTGAGAAAAGACATTCTACCATAAAGTTCTTTCGCGCTTATGGACAAAAGTATGTTTGAAACTAATAACTTCTAAAAATCTGTTTCATTTTCTTGATGTAATTGTTATTATTGAACATGAATTATTGATTAAAGCTTACAGGAAATGGAGAAAGCAAACGCTAAGTCTTCTTTTCTTTTAATTTCTTATATTAATATTGGAGAAAATAGTCCATTTTGTTGGAGTTTTCCTCCTTAATGCTACCAATGCCCAATGTTGGTGAGTGAGACTCAAGAAAGTCAAAAAACTTGGGCTCAAGAGACGCTAATCCCTATTTTTTTATATTCTAGAACTTTCTCTCCTCCTGAACAAAATGATGACACCGAGTTTGGTAGAGAATTTACAATTTTTTTATTATTAATGCTTAAATTTTGTTATTTGAAATTACTGGCAGACGAAAATTCAGTTAGATGTCTGTTGGTAGTCCTATTCCCACTTGGTAGCCTGGACAGCCCATGTGCTACATGGCTCGCATAATGGTCCAAAGCAATCTTAGGAATCAAAGCACTTGCAATTTGGGTTTAAGTTGTAAAGTCCCCAACCCAACATTTATTCGGTTGCCTCCTTAAAAAAGGAACCGTACAGGCTGGCAGGAGTGGTAATTAACGCATGGTTAATGTTCTGAGACAAGTAACAGGCTAACAGCATCCACGATGATCGTGGAGCTGAGATGTGTTCGGTTCAATGATCAGTGGAAGCCTTCTAATCCTGAGCAAATTGTAGATTGTTAAGCGATAAAAAAACCATTCGCCATTAAACTCGGTTAGCGAGTGTGGGGTGAAAGAAATATTGTAAGCAACTTTACCCTTGCATAATTGTAAAGAGGAGACTGTTTTCTGGATTCGAACTCATGACTTTTCAGTGATGAAAGAACAGTATTACCACTGCTCCGGTTCGCCTCCTATTAGGTTGTCAAGCGATAAAGGTTGGAAAATTGAAACCTAAGTGGAGAAATGACTAAACTCAAACGATTCAATAAACGGATCATTGGCATAGAGATAGATGACCAACAACCCCCAGAAACATATAAGAAGTTTTCTCCTCGTACTGCTCGAGAAAATTATAAGTTATGTCTATGTATCAATCAAATAGATCAATAGGGTTTCGGTCTTTTTTTATTATTCTTAAAAAAAAACTCCTCGTATTCACAATCTCATAACTCAAATTGGATCATAACTCAAAGGAAAACAAAAGTTTTACTTTCTTTATTTTGGTGTGATTGGTTGGTACTGTTCGAACAAAATGGAAATGAATAATTGGGATCTATTAATCTCATATTGCATGAGATAATTATCTCATAAGATAATGAGGTCCACTATTTTTTCAAAAAAAGAAATGAAACTAGCGAATGATAATCATTTATATCTCTAACCTAATTTGTAACTACTCAGCTCCATAATGATTAATTACTAGAACAAAAATAAATGAAAATTTTAAGGTCAAGAGCATGATGAGTTTATTCATGATATTTTGGAGCTGGAGCCTTGAGTACAGATTCATTTGACATGAGTGCCTTTTACATGATTACCATCTTTACCAGTAATTAGATTAACCAAATCTCAAGCTACCATAGCAAGCACACAGAGAGCATCAACAATAGAAGAGTTGGGATGAAAAGGAAATGTTCATTTTTTAAACCAAGGACAAAGGCCAAGTAATTATCACCAAATGAGAAGAAGCATAACTGTCCCTATCCAGAACTTCAGAAAATAATAGAAAGGTTGTACACGCCCATAAATATTAAGCCTTCACACAGCAGTTGAAATAGCTGAGGAAGCTCTTCCTTGTCTGTCCGGGACAAAAATAAATAAAAATGATGTAAAAGATGCCATGCCATACGTAAATACTACATAATTTAACCATACTTCAGAAACAACAAAAATACGTGAGACCAATCTTTAGCATATCTAGAGAATGAATCTGATATGCAGTAAACTTGTATTTAAAATTTCCACTGATAAAGACATTTTTATTGGGTTTCTTTAAACAAGGCCTCTCATAAACACTCTAGGGTCATTTCCCAAGCAACACATGAGCAACCGAGCACCAATTATTTTATAATTTATGGCCCTCTTATCAATAAATTGAATGTGATTGCCCCCAAACATCCATTGCATGTGCAGCAACTAGTATTGCGTGTTGCCTAGGTATCAACATGATAAAGAACAATTTACATCCTTCACCTTACATCACTATCAACCCAGTTGTCAGACATATATAAAACTATTAGGACATCTTTAGAGCACCTGATAAAAAAGATATAATAGGATAAGTTATCATATCCTACAAGTAGGATAACTTATCATATCCTAATGATTAGCTTATCCTATTGTCTCATTTTATCCTATCCAATACATGATTTCTTTTCCTATGAGGGGATTCAACAGTATAGGATACCAATATTGGATACCCATTATATCCCCACGCTACCCAATATATTTGTATTTATTGCATTATATTTTATTTTTTCTTTCTCCTTTTACATAATTTTATCAGATTGCTAATCAGGTGCACATCAAACACAGGACATGATATAGGTTTATCAGCTCTATATCATATCATACCCTTATCCTATCCTGTCCACCAAACGAGCCCTTAACGCAGCCTGAACAAGCTTAAGCTTTTGGATGAATCGGTTAAACTTCTGAGTAAATTGATTCTTTAGCAGTTGATCTGGGTTGCACAATAATATTCCTTAATTGTATACTTTAGTACACCCTCTTCTTTCTTTGGGTGAAAAAATATTTGTAAAAGCTTCGACATTATTGACTACTTCCTATCCATATTGCGTATATATGGTACTGCTGATAGAAAAGTCAAAAACCACGGATTTCTGTGCTTTACTAGTTTAACACATCCCTAGATTCATTCGATTTTCTTTACTGTTTTCCAGAATCTCAAATCTTTTTTGGTAATGTAGTAGGCAGAAGATTGTACATATATGTCTAGGATTCGTTTATTCTTTAGTAGTGACGATGAAGATTTGTAAAGCTAGGTTCAGCATAAGTCCTAATGCTAGAAATCAGAGGAGAATATAAACTTATAATTGAAGAGCAAAAAAAGAAAGAGAGTAAGACATTGATATAAATTATATTTCTTAACCGAAATTTCCGCAAGAAACCCTCAATGTCAACTCACATAGCAAGTCAGACTTTTTTATATCAGAATATGAATAATCGGTGCCTTTTCTAGGTGGAGAAAGAAGACCTCATCCCATACATTAACTGCACCTAGTAATAGATGTTTCGACATACCCATCTATAACTTTTTTCTACATTTTGGTGACTATCTTCAATTTCATTACAAGGGCACACATTTTATTTAATTTTAATTCAGGGGATTTCATTCTAAAAGTTAGGATTAGGACATACCATTTTGGCGTGGAGTCCGTGTATTAGAAATATGTCTAACACAACAAATTAAGATATAATTTGGACACGTTCATTTAAAATTTTCAAGGAAAAAAAAAACAGAAGTCGAGTTTATTTTAAATTTTTTAATATTTTTATTAAAAAAGAATAAGATAAAAAAAGATTTTGTCACGTTCAATTTTATTTTCCTTAACTCTTTATTTTCATTTTGACACTACTCACACATTAAAATTTATAAATTTTGAATAAAAGTAGTGGAAAAAACTATTCAGCAATATAGTAAATAACATAACAGAACCCACCCACCGTACCATTGACAGAAAATATATTTTTAAGCATCCATCCCCCTATATGACATTATAGATATTTTGGATTTTGTTTTATTTTTTATAATATCATCCTGGTGCTAATTTCCTCGTTACTTATAGTTCCAACTGTTATTTCTGTGTGGATAAACTATAACTGTGTTCAAGAATTACCCAAAATAATAGCTAACAAAATAAGAATAACAAAACTAGCCAAGAATCTTACAGTTGGAGAATGGGTTTGCTGGTAGGGGGGCGGCTCACTGTGGCCAGTGTTTACGCTGCTAGTGCTTGAATCCATGAACTCTTCTTCATTACCAAGACTTGCCCTGGAAACATTTGTCTTGTTCTGCTTCCTAGTTTCCCGGATTTTTGAGAAATCCAGCGAGTAGTCCGGTACTTCGCCCTTCTGATCCCAGTCTCCAAACTGCGGCACTGATAACCAAGGAGCGTTTTTCTATATTGACAATATTTACAACTTAGTCAAATCACCATAAGAAATTCATCGGGACTTAGTTTACAAATTTTTTCAAATTATATTATCTATTTCGGAAGAACACGGTGTAAAGTAATGTTTTTATGAAAAATATAATGTAATTTGTAAGAGTTTATAAATAATTTTTTTTTGTTGTAAATATAACAGTTCCTAATTTTACATTAATAATAAGGGAAGAAAGTTTCCGATGTTACTTTAAATAACTTTGTTTAATGTTCATCGAAATGACGTATGCTAAAGACTATTGTGATCCTGAAATAAATTAAAATTACAAAAATACTATGATTTCTGTCCTAAAACGACGTCATTTCGATGAACATTAGATAAAGTTATCTAAAGTAACTTTACAAAAAAATAATCCCTAATAATAATGTACTGTACCCAAAAATTAAAATAATGTAAATGAAAGATTTAGATAAGAAGGAACGTTATTTCCGGATATGAAAATAATACAAGTTATTAGACTGGAAAGCAAAATTTAATCAACTCTCTGGTTGAAATTTTTTTACTCAAAAGCCAGAAGAACCATTTACCAGCTGCACCCGTGCTAATGCCAAACTGCTGAATGCAGATAAACTCCATCAATTATTATGTATATAATTCAGCGAACTCAAGAAAATTGAATTTGTAAGAAATCATAGTTATTTTCATAAAAATGAAAAAATAAAAAAGAAAAAAGAATAGACGAGTAGCCACAGACCCTGGTCTGGTCATGAATAATACGGTAAAAGGAAATGTGGGCAAAGAACGAATCATAGTGACGAATTTGACTATTTCTTTGCTTTAGAAAGGATCTTATGATTACTTGTACGACTGCAACAATGTTATATCATTTCAAAGTTTGAAAACAAAACATAATAACTAATTAAGCTGAGTTGGGAAGGAAAACAGAGTACGAATCATCGTTTTATTCCAAAACTTTAAGGTATATTATTTTAATGGGTTTTATAATTTTCATTTAAAGTGAGAATTTGGATTTTCCTACGTATCCTTCGATTTTCGTATCAACGTGGGTCTTATACATAATTTTTTCTACCATACGAGTCTCACGTGCTCAATTTTTAATTTATCTCATATTTATTTAATTCTACCGAAGAATTGGGAGCAATAAAAGGAGGAGGTTATTGCCCCTCTGGTACTGAATCATTTCAATCTAAGATTTTAAGCTCATTAGATGAGCTATTTTAATAATTTATATTATTATTTGAAACATTAACGTGGTCAAAAAGAAGATGCGAAAGAATCGTGGAAAAAGAGCGAAAAATGTACAACGATATCGATGAATGCATGGTCAATAGTAATTACTTTATGACCAAAGTTAAATATCAAATAACCGTAGAAACAAAACATGGATTTTCAATCAGTAATTAACCTTCTTAAATCCTATTTCATTCTTCTACCTAGCAAACACTAACAGTGTCCTCTCACAAACTTTCAGAAACAAAATAATTAATTAATCGGTTTCAAAATAAAAAACAACAAGACTCTGCTCTCTCTCTCTCTCTCTGTGTGTATTTCTCGTTCTCGAGCTTTTAGGAATCAACTAGTAGCAGCAATAGAAGCATGCAATTTTGTATCCAGATTCATGATTTGAGCCAGAAACAAACTCCTGATCAGTGAATTTCTCTCATACCCACAACACATCCATTCCATGCAAGCAAACAACTATATTCATGCTCATGCAAATACAATCAGGCGATTTACTTTTCCTCGCTTTTCTTATCAACCAAACGCAGAATCTCATATGATTAAAGGGAGAGAGAGAAACTAACCTCTTTACGACGGTCCATGAGAGAGTGATTTCAGATCTAGCGAGATATGGAGCTAACAGTAACACAGCGTGTATTTATAGAGAAAGTGAATAACGAAGAAGCCAAAGCAACAGCGAGGCGAGTGTGAGAGAAGAAAATGAGAGGTCTATGGTGAATGTTGATTGGCTATGAGATGCAGCAGCGAAAGGGAGCTCCTATGAAACTTACTGCACAATCAGATGATATATACAACAGAAGAAAGTGTGGTCCGTTTCTTATTATTATTATTTTTTAAAGGGTTGGTTTTCTGGCTAACTTACTTGGGGTAAGTTGAATGTAATTTTAAAATAGAAATTATGATATTTTTATAATTTTAATTTATTTAAGGGTTATAATAATCTTTATATTCATAATTTCTTAAATTTTAATTCTAAAATGATATCATCTTAGAGAATAAATCCATATAATTTATCTGGATTAATTGCAGAAACATTTTTTCTTTTTTAAATTAAGACTTTTTATTATGGGAAAAATATGTATAATTTCAAAAGATGTAAAATTATGTCATTTTAAGAGAGAAAAAAATAGATAAAGTAGGAGAGAGTTGACAAAAAAAATAAAAATATGGATCCCATCTCTTCATGAAAGTGAAATGATATAAGTTATGTCATTTAAAAGGATAAACACTTTCCCTTCTTATTATTTGTCTGTTCAATTACGAAAATACCAACACGCTATGCTTACTAAGCACACGCGATTTATTTGATACTCCCAGTTATTATCTTCTTGTCTATCAATCAAATCCATGGTTTTACGGCAGTGTGCAGTGCGCGTGTTTTCTTTGCTTTAATTGAATTTTCCCTTTTTGCCCCTCATCATACCCGCCTCCTGCTTTCGGCTTTTCCTACCTGGCTTCCCACCTCTAAATATTCTCTCCATTTTTGTTCTTCAGCTTTATGGATCCTATGTTTTATTACATACTGTTAGTACCAAGCCCAACCACCCTTAATAATTATTAAAGATATTTCTTGTTATTAATTAGGATTTTATAATTCTCGTAACATGATAATTATAATTTTCCTACACACACTTCGATTTTCATACTGACAAGGGTCCTACATATAATTTTTTTTAACACATGAGTCCCACATATTTTTTTATCTCTACAACATGCGATTTCAATTCTCCTTCAACATAAGAATTATAAAACCTATTAATTATTATCTTTCTGCATGGAATTTTTTTACTGAAGATTGAATTTCAACAGAATATATATAATAATTAAGGATTTTATATTTCTCATGTTAAATGATAATTGAAATCTCATGTTACAGAGATAAAAAACATGTAGGACCTATGTGTTAGAAAAAATTAGATGTATGACCCATGTCAGCACGAAAATCGAAGGGTGTGTATGAAAGTTTGAATTCTCATGTTAAATGAGAAATATAGAACCCAATAATTAATAAGCACTCTCTTGGTCAATGAATTTTATTCAAATCGTCATATTTGACTATTAAATCGGGACCCAGTTGATATAGGATTTATTCTTGTGTTTGAAAATGAAAAGTCACGCCTAGATATAGACAAATTAAAAATAAAAAGTACAACCTTTCTAGCGAGCTTCTAACCCAAATCTTTGAAAATGGTGTTGATGTCTAAACTTAAAATTCTTAACGAATATTAATGATTTCGATAATTACATGTGTTTGTAATCAAATGAAAATTTAAGCTAAAATTTTAAAACATTGCACTATTAATCAATTGTTCAATTCATTTGGATATAATTTTTAAATTCAACAAGGTTTGAGAGTTTCTTTCTCGTGTCAATTAGCGGTAATGTTACGAGTTAATCTTTTTAAACTCAGGAAGTACAAATCTTTCTGGGATTAATCTTTTTATATGTTATTCGTATAATATTATGTTGTGTCATATTAGTGTGGCATTGATGAAAACAATATTTAATATATAAATTATTAATGTTTCATTATATCATCTCAACTCGTATAATATATAAATTACACATTTTGAAATTAATAAGTTATTTATATTGTGTCATGTACACAAATTGATTTGTGTTCGTTTCAAAAAGTTTAACCAAATTTTAAATCTGTGTCGTGTCAACAAATTGTGATCCCATTACATTAAAAACAAGCGCACAAAGTTTCACTACAGCAATCGACCTTAAGTTAATGTCCATGACATGCAACAATGGATTGAGTAGTCTGTCTTAATACGTTGAGTTAATAAATAAATGAAAGAACTTCTATATTGGAATCCCTTTTGTGAGGCAAAACTTGTGAATGTTAACTCGGGAAAGAAAATTATGCTTTTCTTCATATAATTCACCCATAAAGAAAAATGTTGCAGAACAGTAGAAGTTAATAACATCAGGAAAACTCATGGTGAGAAGCCGAAGATATCACAATGTTGTGATATCTTACATAAACAGTGGTTGAACATTTTTGCTCCTCAAATATGGCGTAAATAACAAGTGTAGCTTTCTTTAATGGATTAATATTTCTCATTTACTAGTAATTAATTATATGGAGCTATATATTTTTTTTTTCTTTTCTTCACGTGGGTTCCACACATGGATCTCATATATACTTTTATGCGGACATAAGAGATAAAATTTATTTCCTATAACATGAAAAATATTAATCTTTTTTATTATTATAAACACATCTGTAGTTTATTACTGGCTAATGCTATTATTATTTGTTGATGAAGTATTAGTGGCCAGCGCTAGCCTTTAATTTTAAGCTTATTGACCAAATGTGGGTTCTCCAGTTGAATTTCTTATGTATGTTTATGGGGCTTAATTTGTGGCTCCGGGCTTCTGTACGACTTTAAACTTGTATGTTAGGTAAACTGATACTGCACCTTTTAGAGCTTGGCTAAGAGCCAAGTTTGCTTACTTGGTCAGTTGGACTTCAAAGACAAAAAAAGACTGAGAAAAAAAAAATGAAAATTGGTGCCAAATAAAGTTTTCTTTGCGGGTATTTATAAGGGGGAAGGATATTGTGACAACCAAGTTGTGTTACAATCAAGTGACTGCCAATTAATCTTATCATTAGATCGATTATATTGATTCAACGGTTATATTTTTTCCCATCTTTGTATGGTCATGATTTCCCAAATTTAATACTTTATATTTATTTTCACCTTTGTATGGTTATGATTTACCATATTTAATGCTTTCATTTTAAATATGGGGAATCATGACCATACAAAGATGAAAATAAGTATAACCGTTGGATCAACATAATCGCTCTAACGGTGAGATTAATTGATTGTCACTTGATAGTAATACAACTTAATTGTCACAGTATCCTTCCCCGACCCAAAATAATTGATGTAATTTCTTGGTCGCATGTGGAAATCAGATGTGAACACGAAAAAGAACAAATTTTTTGTGCATTAAATATATCTAATCGGGCATATCCTTCTTTTAAAAGGAGAGAAAAATTTAAGGTGAGGGAATTTTTTTTTTTAAATATACAAAAAAATGTACTTACTTAAATACATCTGCACCAAAGTTTTGTTCCTTGAGAAGGAGCAAACTTTTAGCGCTCCCGGACCAAAGAAGGATAGGGTGGGACTGAGGTGAGAGAAAGAGATAAAAAGTAGAGGAGAGAGGAGAAAAAAAAAAAAGAAAAAAAGAAAAATAATATATGTGTCAATTTTTGAATGGAAGGACCACGTGGATCCTGGAGCATACTAAAAAATTCCCTTGAGAAGGTGATCTAACACAGACTCATGGCAAAAAAGAGAGGGCCTATCGGTCTTATCACTTGCATTTGGTAATCTTGCCAGCGAGCGTATACCTCAAAACCATAATCTCCCCTAATCCTATCTTTATTCGGATATTTTTTTAAAAATTATTATTGTCATATTTATTATGCAAGTTGTGGTCACAATTAATTCGTGGGAAAATAAATCTTATAAGTTTTAAAATTATGTCATTTTTTTATTACTTTTATGATTATATAAATTTGATAAGAAAATCCATCTTGAAATAAATAATAATAAAATAAATTATAATCTGTTTTAATTTTTGTATCGTTTCTAATTATGTCTCATTTCATTGATGAGCTTAAAAGTTATTTTGACAGGTGATGCAAGATTAAATTCTCATGTAAACCGATCATATAATTATTTTTTCTTAAAAGCTTCTCTTCACGAAATCCCTGTCTGACAAAAAAGAAAAAGAAAAGAATAAACCTGTGTGTTAGTTTAAGTAAAAAGCTTTAAATTTTTTAAGTATATAGTACTAAGTCACTGAAATACGTAGTTTTGTATTTAAAAAGTTTAAACTTGTGTGTCGTCAGGTGTGAAGTTGGAAAACGTTACCAAAAGCTACAAGGGTGTGACTGTGTTGAACGATTTGGAGTTGATGGGGAAGCTTTTGGATGAGTTTGATTTGCTTCAGAGAAGGGCTCAAGAAGTGGGATTGGATAAGGTGGATGCTAAGGTCGTTAAATATTGATGCCAGAGCTTGCGTTTGATCATGAGGAATCTGATAGGTTGGTTGCTTATGTTGGGTATGCTCTTTTCACTAAGCCCAATGGCTTTAGTGAGAGTGAGCCCAAAGACCAATTAACCCATGAAGCGTGGGATTGAGCAGGGTATATATGAAACATTTTCTCCACTTGTGCGGGTAGCATACATCAGAAACAAGAAACACTCCTAGAGGCAGACTGGTTGACCACACGACTCTCAGATCCCCTTGAGTCATAGCCTGAAAGATCAATCGTAGAGCGGATTTTGCGACCATTCGTGGTGCATTGCTGCAGATCGTGAGGTTAGAGAAGGAGATCTGAACGTGAGGAATTGTCACACTCGTTTCTTCACCCAGGTAATCAAAGCGGTGTTCTTCATTCCTCATCACATCGGTACGATGCGCTTCCGCGTTCCTGATGATATACCTTCAGCTTCTTTTAGCGGTTGGTGGCAGATGAGGATGTCTCTTGGCAAGATTCTACTTCAGGTAATACTGCATTTCATTTAACACACGATGTTACGTCATAATAAAGTATGGCTTTTTTGCTTTTTTTCTTGTTTGAATGACACAGTTGCTATCATAGTTTTGTTTCCAGGATGATGTAGTGAAAGCATCGTGTTTGCCCACTCTATTTTTAATGGAGTGAAAAAATATATGCTATTTTCATATTTTGTGAACTGCCATGGGAGCTCAAAAGCAATGAAGAACTCCATGACACCACATCTTGATCAAAATCTTAAGGCAACAGTATATGGATTTTTTCGGTTATGTGGTTCTCACTCAAGTCATTCCTAATCAATGGGAAGTATTCAAATATTCCCCAGGCCCGTATGCTTAATTTCTAACAATGTCTCATTAAATGCACATGTACTTCTACGTGACAATTGCTTACTTTAGCGTAAATTTGTTTATTTATTTTTTAAAATTAGCACATTGTTAGCCTTGTAATTGACAAACTCTTTCTTAATTTCTATCTTCTTTTTCTTGTCTCTTTATAGTATGATGCTTCCTTATTATTAACCTTAAGCATTTATAACATGTAGTATTATGCGTTATGCATATTGATAAAATTCTTACTAAGGACATATTTGGTGTACAATATAGGATAAGGCTTGATAGTATAAAATTTGATAGTATGACTTGATTATATAAGATCTCATTAAATTTTAATACTATTTAGCATTTGATATGGTACTATATCAAATAATGTATTATAAAGGTATGTTGAGTTAATAAATATTGTTGCTAAAATGGGATTATGACGTAAGTTCCATCCATAAAAATTGAGATGGGTGATTCTTTTTCCCATAAATATAAATTGATAATTTTGGGATATATTCTTCTACTTGCATTCTGTTATGGGAATCAACTTACACTAGCTGTACGAGTTATAACATGTAACCAGTTAAACACATTAGATAATGTCATTTTATATATACATTGAATTTTAGTAATTTAACCAATGAATTGAAAGTTCTAATGAGATAGATCAAGCACATGAATCTTTGTTACATGCTTCCATCTTTACATATGTAATGATAGCTTCAGTAGTTTCATTTCAATGTCAAACCCTTTCTCACTCTCTGATATGGTGATGCATAAATCTTTAGATGTTTATTGTTTCTCTTGTTTTAACTAGGCACGCCTGGCTTTTTGTAAATTTATGGTAAAACCATCAACTCTGCTTGTGTTGGATGAACCAACCAATCACTTGGATATTCCTTCTAAAGAAATGCTTGAGGTTTGCCTAACTTTTCTCTAATGCTTCTGCTTATATAAAGCTTACTATTACTCCATCATTCTAATGATCTCTATTTCCTCTACCAGGAGGCAATAACGGAGTACCAGGGCACTGTTAATATCAGTGTCTCAGTTAATAGAGTGATAGAAGTTAAAGACGGCACTACACAGAATTATGCAGGAGATTACAATGTAAGTGGAATTAGCCCCATTCTTATATTATAACTCAGTAAATCTTATTCGGTTGTGCATATAATGAATGCAGCATAATCAAATATTGCTTGGCTTATTACTGGTTTCTAACACTTCGAATCTAAAAAATTGTAGTATTATTTAGAGAAGAATCTTGATGCTAGAGATAGAGAGCTTAAACGTGAGGCAGATCTTGAGGAGAAAGCTCCAAAAGTGAAAGCAAAATCTAAGATGTACTAGGTAAACTTCTGTTAGTTAAACAAGTCCATTTGTAATGGTGTAACGATTGCCGTTTATTCTTTTGGAGAACTTAAAGCATAGCTTATAAATCCTAGTTCATTTTGGATGACAGGCTGAGAAAGAAGCACGGAAGAAACAAAAGATGAAAGCCTTTCAGGCAGCAAATCAAAAGATGAAAGCCTTTCAGGCAGCAAATCAGAAGGCTAAAGGTGTGAAAAAAGCTAAGAGATTGAAATGAGTAAAAATGTCCACAGCATCATAGGAGCTCTTTCATTAGACTAATTTACCTTGTGAAGAGGGATAGAAGGTGAACTAGCATATTGAGTGAGCTTCTCAGTATTTGTATGTATTGTTTATCATTAGACTAACTATTTGGATCATTTCATGTTTATAATAGTTCCAAGTTAAGAGACTAGTTTTCCGTTAAAAGCAGAGGATGAAAAAAGAGCATTACAGTTCATGTCAACCTTGCTGCCCGAAATGACTATGTTAAATGAGATTATAAATTCAGACAAACAGCGAATGAAAGAATTGTGTAAATTTGGTCAAACCATTGTCACCACCGAATGAGCCCTTGCCTTCTTATGCTACACTGAGTTTTTTTTTACCTCAAATAAATTATAATGCAAATAGTGGAAGGAATTTTGCTTCATGAAATACCTATCCTTAACTTTGAATCTTTTTCTTAAAGCAATTAAATATTTGTTGATTATCTAGGGAAAAGTGTAATAATACCCATAAGATTTTTTAATCAACAATTTCCATATGATAAAAAAACATTCATACCCTTCCTTAATACCATAAATTTCTCTTTCTTCAATGCTTAGCACCGTTAATATATTTTTCTTCCAACATCCATGGTTCACAAAGCAATGACCTTCAATGCAATGAACTTCCCCATTACAATTTCACGATAAAATTTCAACAATTGTATGAAGTTTTCACTTTATATTTATTAAACTATGCTATACACCTTTGTATTTTCATATAATGATTTTAATAAGCATATTTAAGTAACATTGATGAAAATGAAATGAAATTTCAGTATTTGAAATGCTTTGCAATTTTACCTAACTTCTTTCCATTCTTCCAAGCATTTAGCTGAAACTGGAACAATAAAAGATAGGAGAAGTTTCCCATAAACAAATTGTTTCATGCAGAGATTGGTATCTCCTCCACCAACAAAAGCATTACAATTTTGATTAAAATTACCCAAAAGAAGAAGAAAAGATTTTGATCAAAGCTCTGCTTCAGATTCTTTCTCAGTATCAGTACTGTCCTTCATCTTTTCTGTTGTCTTATGAAAGGCTTCTCCGACCACTTTTGCGGCTGATTTAGCAGATTCCTCAACTGTCTCTTTGCTTCTGTGGAAACTCTCCCCAACTGCTTCTTTCATTGTTCCTTTGGCACCATCATGTCCTGCCTCTCCCCCACCCCTGAAACTGAGCAAAAAAACACATAGCATTACTTACATTTGAAATATATATAAAATCATTAATATAACGTCACCCTATGGCTTAAGCTTTTGGGTTGAATTATTTCTTTACATGGTGTATCAGAGTCTTGGTGTACATGGTTCGATCCTCATCGCCCCCACTTTTTTTCTAGTGGAATTTCTTTCTTCGCACAGGTGGGCCTGTGCATTGTCCACCCTTCAAATACAGTGAACTCACATGTGAGGAGGCGCGTTGAGATATATGAAACCATCAATGTAGTATCACCCAACCGTTTAAGCTTTTGGATTGAATTAGTTCTTTACAATTACTATTCATATGGAAACATAAAAGATAGAAAAATCAAATAAAACTTACTCCAAATTTGGTGGGGAGAATTGCATCTGCAGATCATGAATGACAGTTTTGATTTTCTCCCAAGAACTTTTGTGGGACTTTCTGAGTAGAGAAACGGTATCCATCAGTATCTTGGAAAGAAGTGGTTTTTCTGGGTGATCTTGAGCAACATTTTGGCCACCTTCGTCAAGTGTTGCAGGCTGGAATTGAAGAATGATCAAGACACAGAAAAGAAGAAACAAAAGGGTGGTTCTGCTGAATTTATCCATTCTAATAACTAACAAATTCTTCGAGGTTACGCAAGAGGAATGCCAATGTATTTGGCATCCAAGGTAGTTTGTAGTTTTTGGATTCTCTCCTTTGAACACGTTCACCCTACGTGGGGCTCGTATCTTGCATGTAGTGGTCCATACTTGAATATTTCAAACTATATAATTTTTTTGTCCGAAAATAAAGAAAAATAATAAAAGAGAAAAACATGCAAGTAATCAACAAAAAAAAAATTTATTTATTTATTTTTTTGGGGGAAAGCTATTTGTGTTGGAAAGACTAAACATCTATTCATACAATTATACATCACTCGTAATTAGATGATTTTTCCAAAGTAGACCACCCCCAAAAATAAAATAAAAGTTAAAATTAAAAAAAATTATACCGGAATATCTAAAAGAAAACATGGCTTTTAAAACCAACTTTATTCAATGTGCATTACATTTTTAAAAAACAAAAACAATCCAGTTCTGCATTTTTAAGTTTTACTGTTGAAAAAAAGGAGTACGAGAGTTGGGGTTTCTCAACTTACCGTTTTTAGTTTATAATCTTGCAGAAATATGTGCTTATCCAATTGGTTTTGGTTGATATTCAAACAATTTTTTTTTGGACTGTAAAGTCGTAGGTAAACATTCTTTGTTATTCCTTCATAATGAAATTATCTTTCTGTAGGGCGAAAAAATAATTCATATATTCTAATTCCAAAATGCTTCTTGAACATCTGCCTCCATAAGATTTAAGTTACCTCACATTTTATTTTTCCCTGGAAACGAACAATCCAATGGCATTATTCATGATTCCTTTATTTTGGGTATAAGCATCTGTCAACTAAAGCTGTTTCTAAAGCCAGTTTAGAACTTGGAGAAATCCATTTTATTCAGAGTGTGTGTTACGTACAGCACTGTTGACTTTTTCAATAGCAGGAAAAGAAAGGTATGATATAAAAGAATGGACCACGTATCATTTAAATTCTTCCCAGACTTTTGAACAAGTAGCTCCTCCTTACACTGAGAAAGCCTCTGACAAATGAATGAATCAATGGTGTGACAAGTTACAAGCGGAACAAAGAATTTTAAACAAACATATAACTTTGTTCCATGCAAGAATACATCAGTGTATTAACCTAGCAATGACTAATTACCCAATACAAAGATCTTCAGACATTAATATCTGAGCGCTTTGTTCTCGATGCAGTACTGATTTCTGAGGAGCCAGACAAAGAAAATCTAGGGAAGCTATTATAGCTTTGAGAGACTGAAACTGGCTGTTGAGGATAAAGTGTGGGCGGTGGAGTTAGATTGCGTTGAGCTGGAAGAGGAGGAAGCGTGTTATACTTGTAAGGATCACTGCTTAGACTGCAATCAATAACAAACTTTGTAAGGAGTGGCACAAAACAAAGCTTAAAAAAGAAAGAAAGAAAACACATTATGATGAATTGATAATGAATAAGAGTGCACTCTACGTTAAAAGTTAAAACTAATACTAATTTATAATTATTCCATCACCAAGATACCTAGGATTTGGAGCATAGTTCTACAACTATGATTTTATACAATGATCTGGGATTTTTCCAATCTCCATCTATATAACAAGACAGAGCCAAACCCAATATTGCATCTATGCATGAGTCTTTCCAAAGCTGAAAAATAAGATTAAGAAAGCATATCCCAGCCAAGGACATTCTTGATGGTAAGTATGGTGGTGATGATTGAAGCGCTGCAACATGCCAGCACCAAAATGATTTAAAAGACAAGCAGAAAATACCTCGTGTTATAAGACTGTTCATCTTCAATAAAATTTTCATCTATACGCTGAGCAGGTCTTTGAACTGAAGGAATGGACCATGGACTTGGTGCAGGTATTTCATCTGAGAAATATCTTCTCCTGATCAACTAAAAGGGAGAGGTACCAGAAAACTTAGATGATGACTCCATACATTAATAAAAGATAAAGAGATTGAAGACCATACTGACCATGCGGAAAAATTTCATCACAGCCTCCTTGTCATATCTTGCTTCTTTTGCAGCCTGCAGATATCCAACATAAAAATCACAACTAATATAAGAAGAATGAATTGGATAGCAACTATTCAACAGAATGCAAAAACAGGCAGATCTCTGCATCAGATATGATCTGTTACTTCATAGGCACATATGGTACTTTAGATTTTGAATGATTAAATGAGAAATCAAGATTCCCAGACAGTGTAGCATCTACAATTAAATATTTTCTAAAGCTAAGCACAGCAGGCAGTGGCTGAGCTACATACATTATTCATAATGTGGCTCAAAAAAATATGCATTGACAAGAAATACACAAGTCATCCATAATATTCAAAACTTCAAAGAAGTACACAAGGTGACGGGGAAAATTAGAAATATAAAATATTAGATTCCACCTCATTCCATCAGCTAAAATACCATTTCATATACAGTTGTATGGCCACAAAAATAAAATAGGTGGAAATTATTTTTGTTAAACATGTTTAATAAGTACTTCTCATTTCTCAAGCATTAAAAGACAAGCACAACAAAATTTTCAAATTGCCAGTATACTGGCTAGCAGTTGAAATTCCCTAGTAATTAGCACTAACATCTAATTTATTCAAATCTACCTGAATACAACATACTAATTTTCATGGGGGTAGCATACAATCCCAAGCATAATAAAGGGGAACAAAGTTAACTATTAAGTAAAACTGACACAAAAGGTTTTAGTCGAGACACATACTGCAATAAGGCCTCCACTGCTAGGAAAACTCTCAGTCAGCGGAAGCTCCTCACTGGATGGAAGCAAACCCTGCTTCTCGACCCACTGGCGTGCAACATCAACAAGATTCCCACTGCTTCCTCTTGTACCCTCTTTTGCAGCAATATCTGCTTTGTTACCGATAACAATATATGGAACAGGAAGGCCACCAGGGCCACCAGATCCCAAAGGAGCTGAAAATGTCCCAGTTGCAGCAATCTCAGCTGCCCACTTCTGCAAGCTAGACTTCGTCCTTCTCTGTGAAAGATCATGAACAAAAACTACACCTGCGAACGATGTTCAAACAAGAAATCGAAGTTTAAAAATCAGACAGCTAACTTTAAAACATGCACTTACTGTTAAGGCATCATTAATTAGAAAACTAATTTTAATTGTAAAAAGTTTCAGAATACCCAAATGCTAGTAAAAGATTAACGCAGTTATATAAGATGGCAGTGATTGGGTATTATGCAAATAAATGAAATTTAGACAGCCGATTTCAAATCAATTCGTATTGCAGATTAAAAAGATCAAGGCTGAAAGTTCAATAACAAATTTAATTTATTTTCAGTATGCAAGACTTGAAAAAGAGAAACCAGGGATATACACAGAGACTTTAAACATTAGAAATCCTCTTCTATCTTTTTTCCTTGGTCACAAATCTTGATTCTTTGTTTTGTAGACTTCCTAATTATTAGATCGAATATACACAACTACTTCTTACAAATGTAAAAAGAGTCGGCCTGGAATAGTAATAAAGCTACTCCTTTTTGACTACAAGCTCCAATCAGGAAACAGTCTCCTTGCAAATATGCAAGGGTTAGGCTATGTACAAGGATTGCCTTCATCCCTACCCTTGCTAGTTGGGGTTTAATTTGGGAGTGGTTTTGATTCTTACAAATGTAAACAATTATACATTTTACAAAACTAATACAATAGGAGCTTTGTTACTCACCATTAATCTGTGAATAAAAGAGAGACCGACAATCTTTGTATCGTTCATGTCCTGAGACATCCCACAGTTCGACGAAGAAATCTCTCTCAGAATCACCTTTAAGGCTACTTGAAGAGCTTCCAGAGTTTCCATAAGTAGTGTGCTGGAAAAAGAAACAGATGACATTCGGTGAAGACTTTGAACTACAGAAACCATGTACATTTTCTTGTGTAACCATCAAATGTGGAGTATTTACCTTCACATCAACGGTACATCCAATTGTCTGAGAAGGGCGAGCCACAGAAGAACCTTTAACAATCAGCTGAACTAAAGAAGTCTTCCCAACACCTGCAATAATGAGAAAATATGACATATCTGAACCTAAGATATCTCTGAAAAATGGTTACATAGGGAATCATAAAGAAGGGGGCCGAGGGCAAGTAATCACATGCTCAGAAAAAACAAATTATTTACTTCATCATATACCTAAAGTTAACTGATGTACATCCAAGGGTATGAAGTTTGGGTTCGCTTTTTCTGCAGTTACTGCAGATAAGTTATCTGCAGTAAGTCCATTACGACGTCGTTTTGGGGCGGAAATCATGGTGTTCTGTAATTTTAATTTATTTTGGGGTTATAATAGTCTTTTATATTTATAATTTTTTAAGATTTCAATACCAAAACGACGTCGTTTTGGGAATAAATGCATATAACTTATCTGCATTAACTGCAGAAACATTTTTCCCATGAAGTTTATAGACTCGGGAAGTAGCACAAATTATGCCTAAAGACTAACAAAAGAGCTATTTTGATGTACTTGACACAGTAATAACAATAAATGCAAATCATAATTTTTCCTAAGAGCTTCAGAAAGACACCATATGCGAGATCATTTTCCAATTCCCCCCACGAAAATAATATATGGCAACTTAACCCTACTGTGAAAATGGAATTATAAGTAAGAACTATTTCCATCCTCAGCACCTGCAGTACTAAGCAACACTAGATTTTGATTTATTTTTTTTTCCCACTGTTGATTTATATAAATAGTTATTACTCAAGGCTCACTGCAGGTATAACCTGTAAAAAAAAAGGTAGCTCATCATTTACACCAAATGTTGTCCATTCATGCCACCCATGTTGCTCAGTTCCTGAGCTTCACTTTTCAGTCAAATAGTATTTCATTTCATCCCAGGATTTGATTTCACATAAAACCATCCAGTCATTTGCTGCACTCAATCACAAGAACTGAGTATATCCTTGAGATGATATTAAAAAAATACTAATTTTGAACAATCAAATTCAAACCAATTCAGAGTAGAAATTTTCAATCTTAATAAATCCAAACTCTTGTGGAGTCAAAGGTCATCCATTCTTTGAAGTCGGCCTATTATCCTGTAACACTTGGATCATAATAACCTAGAAAGGTCAAACACATAGGCTCAAAAGTATGCCCAAAGAAATTATCACATTACTTCAATACTTACTCTCATCAGCTGAATGTCAAAGCACACAGGGTTTCTCTGCAACTTCCATCATCTTACAAGTTGTTACTCTCATTATAAGATGTTGATCCTTTTAAAACAAATAGATTCCCTAAAATCTATTTATGCATCTAAAGATTCTAAATCCTTCCAAAGTGAATTTCTATAACCTTGTGCATATCACACCATATTGCAGCTAATGTAAGTAAAATAACTCATGTGGGACCCATTACTTTTCTCAGTCCCCTGATCTAAGGTTTTCAGCAGCAATGTTACAAAATTTCTTGTCCACAACACACAATCAGAGAATTTCCTATTCCCACTGGGAAATCATAATTAAAAAATTAAAACACATCAATTGGGAAAGGTTAACACTAAGTAACTAAGAACAACAACAGTAAAGGGAGGCCTAAGAATCATGCACCTGAGTCACCAACAACGAGTACTCTGACCTGGCCGCATAGCACCCCACCGTTCTGCTCTTTGTTATCTCTCTCACGGTCCCTCCAGAACATCATTTCCTCTTAACGAAGAAACCAAACTCCAAATGCAAACTCAATTGCACTGATCAAGTTCCGTCAAATGGATTCAAGCACCGATTTTTCAAAATGGGTAATCCGAATTTTGTTCCGGTATCCATGTCATGTGAGAATTAAGCCAATATCAGAGGAAGAAATTGACATCACATTGTTACACATCTTTGGACGAAAGAAAAAACACCCAGAAAATCAAATCAACCACTTCGACTACGGATCTGAAATTGGTAGACCCAGATGAGGGTCTTCCCTGCTTAGAGTTTAAGAAAGTTGACAAGTAAATGAATAAAAAAACGATTCAGATGAAGATTGATTGGGATTTGGCTATGCAGTATCTTCAAAAGGGTATGAAAGAGTTGAACAGAACAATATGTAAAATGGTTTGGAATTTGGATTTGGATCAGAGCGAAGGAACCTTGAAAGATGCTACCACAAACTTGAGGAAATGATGAGATCTCGTTACTCATTCGTGTAAACCACGCGATCAAAGAGAACGTGAAATGAATGTATCAAAAATCAAATAAAATTTCATCTCTTGTTTATTTAATTTTTGGTAAAGCCCTGAGTTATTAATCTTATCTTATATAATTATAGATTTTATATAGATGAAACAAATTTATGGAATCCACGATCTTTAAAAAAAGGAGAAAAAAAAATTGGTACAAAAATCTATAAATAAATAAATAACTATTTAGGTTACATAACATAATTATTTCTTATATTTTATTCTCATTAAATAAATAAATAAAACTTACCATTTAAAGAATTGTCCTGATTTTTCTTTTAAAAAAAGAAAGTCATGCAGATTACTTTACCTCATCAATTAAAAAAATATACAGGGAATAATGACATCTGTCACTTCTATGATGTGACATTTGGCATGTAAAATTTAGAATTAAGATTTAAATTCAGATGGTCAGTAATTTTTTTATGATATAAAGATAAGCATTAATTATCTCCAAAAAAAAAAAAAAGATAAGCATTAATTTTGTTATCAAAAAAGAAAGAAAGAAAGATAAGCATTAATTTAGAAATTAAATCGATGATCCAAAATATATTAAGATTAAATTAACACTAAAATATTTATGTTGTTAATGTAGATGAGTTATCTGCATTTATTTTCAAAACAACATAATTTTGGGATTAAAAAATTAAAAAATTATAATTATAAAGACTATAATAATCCTGAAATAAATTAAAATTACAAAACACCATGATTTTCGTTCCAAATTGATGTCATATTGTGTTTACTGCAGATAACTTATCTGCAGTAACATTAGTACAAACAAACCCTTAAATTAAATTTATTAGTTTTATTAATGTTATTTACATGATTAAGTTTTGTGTCCAACTCTCACATTAAAAGGGAGAGAGAAATTGAAATGATGAAAGAGAAAGAAAAATATATGGATCCCACCTTTTTAATGTGTGAGGAGAAAATGAAGTTATATTATGTTATATGATAAACATAAAATAAAACCCTAAATTTATATGAACATATGAATATTTAAACTAAATGAAAAAAAAATTAACTTGATGTTTCATATACAATGAACCCTAACTATTTAACCACACAAAAAAAAAAAAAAAAAAAAAAACCTAAGTAACTAATTAATTTAGTCGTGTCCCATCAAACCCATACGTAATGAGGCTAAGGCCCAAAATAAATATTTAGGGTACGGCCCTCTCGAGCGCAACTTTAGACCCAAATTATGTAGATGTTGGTTCTTTCGTCTATTGTGATTCTGTGAATGTGGACAATGATAGCAGCTTGAACTTTGAATGAGTTTCATACGGTGCGGGGGGTCAAAGGGGGGAATGCTGGAACAAATTAGTAAAGTGATTCTCGAATATAGATAAACAATGGCTTCATAAATGTAAAAAATTTCGATTTAGTCATGTGCTTAAATGTTATTTAATATCAGATTCATATTATCTAAAGTTTTTTTCTAACTTTAACTCATTTATATCCCCACTTATTTGCAGCACCCAAAAAAGACGAATATCAACAAATTGTCATAATTAATAAGCTAGACGAGCAAGCAACATACTAAATACATGCGTGTCTAAAAGTAAAAATGAGAACAAATCAAATATAATATTTAATTTAACAAAAAGATTATATAATTTTTTTGTTTGTATTTATTTAATAAAAATATAAATAAGTGAAGAATTCTCTCCAAGTTTTATTGGGAAAATTAATTTTAAAGACCACTAACAGGAAGTATTTAATTTTGAGGGATTTAAAAAGTTAAAAATTGCACACAAAGTCTATTTTAACATTCTTAGTACTGTAAGATTAAATCATCCTTCTTAACTGTCCTTATCATTAATTTTTTCATTTTATAACAGAAAAACCAAAGGTAAATTCTGATTATAAACTATCTTCAACTAGCTTGGAGTTGGTCTCACTTGGTTCATGTATATAATTGACATACATTGGTAATTAACAAGTAATTGACAAGCAGTGAAAGAAGACAAACTAAGAAACAAAGAGTTGAGCGTGGACATAGTTGACTAAGGATTTGATTCATATCTCACAAGGACATGGGTTCAAATTCCGCCGACGAATGTGAAAACTTTGTTAGTGGATAATATATGATTCCTCCGAAAAATCTTCAAAGAAATTTGGAATCTTCTCTGACTCTAGTGGAATATCGATCTCTAATCCCACTTAAACTTTGTTTTTAAAAACCTTAAGGGTCTAGGCATCTGAATGAACGTAGGAGATTTGGCTACAATAAGAGGTAAATGGGCTTGCGTGATTGTGTACACCTTCATAAGTTGTTATCACATAGCTCGAGTCATCCCCATCCCTTTCAACCCTTTTCTTCACATTGCATCCTCCACTTGAACATTTGTAGTAGTTCCTGTCATCATTCAATGATTCTCCTAGCTATTAGTTACTTGGAAAACTGAATGTATTGATTATTAACTGATCAAACTCAATCAAGTAATTAAAGAAAGTAATTCAACAGTAAGTATTAAATTGATGAATAAGGACAAACTTTATCACAAATGCATAAATGCTTCACTTAGTTCAGACTTTGTGCACTATAAACTTAACGAGAATATCTGCTTAATCATTATCAATTTCTTATTTTGTTAACTAGCGTGAGTCGAATCATTTTTAATTTTTTTTTGAATCAATACAGTTTACTTTTACCAAGTGGGCCAATTTTTATTGACAATAGAACTTAATTGTCTTGAACAACTATAAATGAAACACCACATCTGATGACTCAAATTTAGTCTTATTTTTTCTTCTTTAATCATATCTTAAAATACTAAGAATGAAAAAATTACACATCTCTCTCAATTAGTTGTTTTTTAATTGAATTAACAATATTTTATTAAAAATAATATTAAATTTTTTCAAAGAGAACAAACTTATTTGTGCCTCGCCTCAACTACTATCAACTTCAAGCACAAATAAATAAAAGACCATCAACGCTTGTTTGTATGAATTAAGAGGTAGGATATTCTTACTACCCAAATTTTCTATTACCAACTAACTATCAATCTGATCATCATTGGATCAAGGAGAGAGAATGCTAAAAAGTTTATGAAGAGAGAGAAAATGTTGATCCAATGATGATTAAATAAGTAGTGAGTTGGTACTAGAAAATTTTAGTAATAAGAATATCCTTCCTCATGAATTAAAAGAAAAAATTATTATTACCAAAAAAAAAAATATTATTTCATTAAAGATTAGTTTTTGAAATCGAGTTTTATAAATAGAGAAAATAAAGGTTAAGACAATTTGTCTTGATATGTGAGTCTACCTAATTGAATTCAAATTAATCAGAGACTTGAATAATTTTCAAATACACATAAATACATAATCTTAAATTAGGAAGAAAAAAAAAACTAAAGGAGCACCCAAAAAGAGAGGGAGAGGAAGAAGTCACAAACCAAACTAATTTCATGTACATGTTATATGGCCATAATAAATAAACCTCAAATCATATCTCAACTAAAAAATCTTAAATAAGTTTATGAAATATTTTATTTATATAACTTTTACTTAATAAGGAGAAAATACATTCCTTTAAGCCTTTAATTGGTGTCCACGAATAACTCACAACCACACAAGAGTCCTTATCCCCAAGCCATTAATATATGACCGGCCGCCACAACATTAATCTAGTCCAGAAGCACTACCCCTGCTATATCCCACAAAAACTCTAAATTTACTACCCAAAAAAAATAAAAAATAAAATTGATTTCGTATGACTTAATTAAAAAGAAAAAATTTCGTATGAGTTAACCAGCCACACGTTAATTTAACTCTCATGCCTCCTAAGTCACCACCAGCCTAGATCTAAACATGTTCTTTCTTAAGGAAAAACATACCAACGGGGTTGGCTCAAGTGCTAAAGTATTTGGGTTCGCTTAAGCAAAGACTCGAATTCGAGATCTTGTGTATGCAGAAAATTCTCAATGGGAGACTCACTTGCCAATAGTAGATAACCAACGCGGTTGGACCCTACATAATCGGGACGAAGCCCCGGAAACCAGTGGAACAATAAAAAAAATGAAAAACATGTAATTTGTAAATATCGATCCTATTTAAACCACAAAAATAAAATTAAATAATAAATTAACTCTATTATACTTTTATCTGATTTGTTATTCAAAAATATTATTCTTACACTTAAGCTTGTATATTTTTCTGTTACATTTACTTGTTGTGAGAAAAAAAACGAAATTGTGCAAAACAATTCTCTTTCTTTTACATAAAATGAAGGTGTAAATTGTAAAAAATTGAGTGTAGAAATAACATTTACCTACTAGTATGTGAAAAAAATATTTAGGTTTTGCTCCCGAAAATATTCCTTTCGTACACTCGTAAAAGTTAGTATTTAGGTTTTGCTATCGAAAATATTCCTTTCATGCACTCATAAAGTTAGTGTGTTTTTTTGTAATGAAACTTCAATTTTTTTTTATATATATATATACAACAAAACTCATTTACTTTTATATGAACATGACTGAAATATATTTTGTAACAAAAATAAAAATATTAAACCCTATCAATATATGGGTTTAAAGATTTCTAATCTCTCGCCATTAGAATAATTATAGTGGTTTGAAATAATTTTATCTCCTATAATATAATTTTTTTTTTGTATAAATCATATAATAATTATATTCAAATCAGAAACATTCAGTGAAGGTAACTCTTGGGGAAAAAAAATTTACATGCACAAACCCAACAATAACATTGAGAGATTTAAACCCTTAGGGGGTGCTTTATATCTTTATTATCCTATGCATTTAGTTTTGGGATTCTTAGACATTCATATTTGGTGAAGGATTTTCAAAAATTTCCCTATCTAACTTATTTTCCTAGCATTTGAAGAGTGGGTGTAAAATGAAGAATATTTCACTATTTAGAATAACAACTTCAATGGCGATTTTTATAATTGCATGGATAAATGGCAAAGGGAACATCATGATAGAGACCAAAATACCCGACATTCAAAAATTATAAATGGATTAATTTGGTAATTTTAACTCATTTTTACATCTATATTTTATCTCAAACCAAACATAAACTTTATAAATCTTATCTAATTTGCCCGGTAAATTTTTTTCCAACCAAACAATTTTATTTTTTTTCAATTTCTTTCTAAACTCACTTTCCTGCTACTCAAAAAATTTCTTCTGAACCAAACGCTCCTAGAATATACCTTAGATTGGGATTGTTCTTCACGGACTTCTTTCCGTACTTCCTCCATTTGTATCCATCATCCATAATCTCAAGCTCTGATCTTGTTCTAAACGCGATCCTTTGATTCACTTCTGCCTTATTTCTCTTGATCCCATTTTTGGATTTTCTGCATAACATTATTCAACATAATCCAAAATACACGTTATATTAAAAATAAAAATAAAACCATGCTTAATTCTACATAGACACACGCACATATATACATAGTACTATATACCATTTTATTGTTTAGGAAAAAGTGTTTATCCTTTTAATGATATAACTTATATCTTTTCACTCTCACAAAGAAGTGGGAGCCACACCTTTATTTTTTTTTGTCAACTCTCTCCTACTTTATCTATCTCATCCTCTCTCATAAAATGACACAATTTTACATCTTTTAAAATGACACACACTTTACCCTATTGCTTAATGAAGAAAAGCAACCAAAAGGGAAAAAGAAAAGCACTTACATGTTATTATTGTTCTTGGAGGTTGCACCATTGAATCCGTGACTGGCATCGCTGAAGGTTACCTTCTCTGATGAATCAGTACTTTGTGATCGAGACTCTTGATGTTGATCAGCACAATCATCGAGCACGAGATAATCAGAAAGTAGAAACTCAGAGGAAGAGGGAGCTATATCAGCAGAGCGAGCATAGTTTGGGTTAGAATGTTGTGGGTTTACAAAATAGTAGTCCATTGCATATGGTAGTAGTGCAAAGACTAGGGAGTGAAGAGCATTTGGCCTTTTTATGACTTAGCCAATGGTTTTTATATTGAAAATTTTAATATCTAGTAGGATAAAAATATTGTTTTCCCTATTATGCTTTTTCTTTGAATGATCCTTCAAAACACCTTCCTAGACGGATACAATGAAGGTTCCTCTCGCTGATCCACGTGTTAACATCAATCACGCTAAGTGACGTCATATCATGACGTGATGGTAATTGAGGCCACTGTTCCACTAAGGTAATAATACCATTTCTTTTTTCTTTTTTCTTTTTCTTTTACAATAGACGATGCATATTTTAATATTTTGATAGACATCATATGGAATCTACCCTAATTCATTAGCACTTGGGGTTTCATTATCTCATCAATTTCAAATTAAATATCATAGCTAGTTGTGGATTGTGGCGGCTTGAGATTAGGAATGTGCATGGGTCGAAGCGAACCGAATTTTTTGAAAAATCGAACTGAATTGGTTTAAATGATTCGGTTCGAAAGTGGTTCGGTTCGGTCCAAAATTGGTTCGGTTCGGAAGTGGTTTGGTTTTGTTCGAAAGTGGTTCAGTTCGATTCGGAACCGGTTCGGAGTGGTTCGGAACCGGTTCGGGTCGATCCTTTTTGAAAAGAAAAAAAATTTAAAAATTTAAAAAATAAAATTATAAAAATTAATTTGGTTTGGTTTTAAAATTGTTCGGTTCGGAAACGGTTCGGTTCTTAAACCGGTTCTAAAAAATGGTTCGGTTCTTAAACCAGTTCTAAAAACCAGTTCGGTTCATGAACCGATTTTTTAAAAACCGGTTCGGTTCATGAACTAGTTTTTTAAAAATGGTTATTTTATGGAGCGGTTCGGTTCGGCTCATGGTTCGACCCACTTTTTTGGTTATTTTGCACACCCCTACTTGAGATATATAATGTGACAAAGCTGTCAAAATAATAATAATAATCACGCTCCTTCTCTTCCAATTTTAAGTAGTTATATACAAATTTGCTAAAGTTATGACATATAAATCGAGTAGCTGCTTGTTGTATCCTAGACTATTACACTTCAATTTTCTGCTTATTTTGTGGTGATTATTATTTAACATACACAATCAATAAAAATTATAATTTTAAAGGTTTTATAAATGTTATGTCGTAGGAAAAATGATTGTGCAATGTTATAGAGATTCATTTTGCGTGCCGTGATTTTTTTTTTCTTTAAAAAGTATATGGGTCCCACAAAATGTTGTGTGTGTAGGAAAATTTGTTATATCATGTTAAATGACAAATGCAAATCCCTAATTTTAATGTTCATTATTTGACAAATGCCATAACCCTAAATTTAAAATATAAATATTTTATGATTACAAATTATAAATAAGTTTTTAAGTCATTATGTACCTTAAAGTTCTATAAATTTATTGAAATCCATGCATATTTAAAGTATATAAGGTCAACTTGTGATTATAATATTGGTGACCTGTAACAAAAGAAATATTATTTCAAAAAATCTCTAATCACAACTTGCATCCATTTAGTGTTGTTATGAAAATCTTAAAACATTTATATATAACTTTTAAAGCACGTGAACCAAATAACAAAATAAGCTATTAGTAAATATAAATAATTGGAACTTGTAAGTTGTAACTATCAAATATTGCTCATAAAATAGGATTATTAAAGAAGAAAAATACATAACTAGTTCTAGATTATTTATTTTTATTGTTATTTTCTCTGCAACACTTATTTCCTTTATTTGTTCCAATTAGAGTAAAAAATGTCACTTTTAGATTATGTATTTGGAGCAACGAAATCAGACAAATCAAGCAAAGGTGATATCGTTCCCATTTTAAGAAAGATGACTAGATGCTAAGAGATTTAGCTCTATCTGACTTTTGCTCTCATTTTATCCCAAGTTCATCTCACCCCTCAAGGGAAATGTTATATTTACAAAATACACTAACATGACCGATTATATTTTAATCAAAAGTGTATGACCATTAGTGTAATTTGTAAAAGAAATTATAAACGGATATCATTCTTCGGGTGTGTATATATATATATATATATATATATATATATATATATATATATATATATATGGGTTTTATAATTCTCATTAAACATGAGAATTAAAATTTTCCTACACACCTTTCGATTTTCGTGCCAACATGTGTCCTACACATAATTTTTTTCTAACATACGGGTCTCACATATTTTTTGTCTCTACAACATGAGAATTCAATTCTCATGTTGAATGAGAAATATAAAACCCTATATATATATATATATATATATATATATATATATATATATATATATAATATCATCAATATTTTTATTCGAATGAAAGAAAAATAAAGATTTCTTTACACTTTGTTTGGAATATCTCTTAAACAGAATTAAATAATTTATTGTCTATAAGTGATGAGTTTGAAATCATATAAAAAAAGATGAGTTTTATAAATTTTCATATCATCTTATATTCTTAAACAATATAATTTAAAAATAAATTATTTGTATTGAAATAATTTTTTAATATAATCTCATGCATGATTTTATTTATAATTTTTTATAATAAATTACATTTATTTTTTATTATAATAACAAAAAATATACTGACAAACATAAAAAACATTAATAATTGAAGGAGCTCATTACAATAGCTATTAAAAAACTGTTATATTTATACCAAAAAAAAAAAAAAAAACTGCTGTACTGAAAGATTATGGACAATATCGACGAAGAGGTTTAATTAGTTAATTGATATTTTAAGAAAAAATCTTAAAAAATTTCAATAACTAACAAGCATCATGTGCATTACATGAATATTCTAAATTTAGAAAAAATTAAAAAATATAAATCAAAAGAAAATATTTATATTTTTCAAAATTATAAAAATTTATGCATAATTAATTTGGGTAGACATTAAAAAAATTGGAGATATGTTAATTTAAAAGAATTTGAATTTGAAAGAAGAAATTAAGAAAGATATATATAATTCGTTAAAGGAGTTTAGACTCGATCAAAAGATTAAGTCACTTTTAAAATAAGAGAGAGGATATTCTTACTACCAAATTTTTTTACTATTAATTTACTATCTATCTAATCACCATTGAATCAAAGAGAGAGAATATTAAAAAGTTTTTTAAAAAAGAGAAAATGTTGATCCAATGGTGATTAGATAGATAGTAAGTTGGTAGTAAAAAATTTTGGTAATAAGAATATCCCTCCTCTTAAAATAATATATTCTGTTTAATATATATATGAATGGGCCAATGGGGTATCTGAATTTGAAATGAGAAAAATTTAATGTATAATTATTTTTTGTTTGGATTTTTTTACTATTAATTATCTGATTAATCTAATTTGAATCAGGTAACATAAGACTATAAGAATAATAAAGCTCTCTCTCATTATGTTGGAACAACTCCTTACATCTACGTGCTTAGTGTATAATTTAAAGGTTTTTAAAAACATATAAAATATCCGAAACAATGTTAAAAGCAATGTGACTCTAGAAAAATATAAAAGGAGGTTATGTCACTTTATTCACTCATGATAAATATAAAATATTAAATTTGAAGGTTAAAATTATATTATTATATTATTAAATATAAAAAAATTCTAACAATAAAAGACAAAATTATTTCTAAAAATTTAAATTATCTCCTGCCGTTCAGTACATCCTATCCTGACCATTTGTCAAATAATGACAAGTATACCGTGGGTATGTGGACAACGTTACTCTAGGCTTTTGCTTTTGGGAGATACAATATAATATAATATATGTGAAAGTACAAGGAAATAGCTCACATGATAAGAACAATGACTTCACTTACACAACAATCATTTTGTCAATCCCACCAGCACACCAAGCA
This sequence comes from Gastrolobium villosum, assembly GCA_032173675.1. NCBI lineage: Eukaryota > Viridiplantae > Streptophyta > Magnoliopsida > Fabales > Fabaceae > Gastrolobium > Gastrolobium villosum. The sequence continues at coordinate 795,591 of JAVKPL010014796.1, read as the reverse complement.
TGCCGTGATCATTTTTTGTTGGTCACAGACAAGAAAGATTCATCTTGTTTACTTTTTTTTTTTCACAATAATTAATATTCATGAGCACAAAAATCAAAATTCTAATAATGTATCAGATTAATGATAAGAGCAACTTATTTGTTATTTTACCACCAAAGTACAATTCTTGAAGGAAAAAATAAATAAAGAACAAACAAGCTAGGAATTACGGACACTTGTAAAAACAGAAAGAGTCGGATCCGACACGGCGACATGCTCTGACAGGGTGTCAGACATATGGTTGACTTTTTCCGACACGTTGATCATTCTGACACGCGAATTTGACCGTGTCCGACACGGTCAAATGCCATTTTCGTAATTTTTTTTAAATTTTTTAATTTGTTTAAAAAAAAATTAAATTTTTTTTATTTTAAATTAAAATATATTAATAAAGCTTCCGCTTGATCATATTAATCTTATTTTTTTTGTCTTTTTTCCCTTAAGTAGATAAGAGATCATCTCAGCATCATTGTTGTCAATTCCTATTACGCTCTTGTTGTATCTCATTCTCTCTGATCGCTCTCTCTAATATGATTTGTTCTCTCTATCTGATATTATATCTCTCTCATCCCAGTTTTTACTTTTTTATTAAAGATTCCATCTTTATAACGTGTTGATGGGTATTATTAATTTAGTTTCATTTTTTTGTTAAATTATTAAATATTAAATAAAATATACACTATATAAATTAAATATATTATTCAATATTAAAACGTGTCCCAACGTGTCGAAATCCAAAAAAAATTAAGATTAACGTGCCAGAGTGTCATGTCATGTCGTGTCACGTGTCGTATCGGTGCTACATAGCATACAAGTATTATTTCATTAAAAAATGTGAGGATTTAAAAGAGAGAATAAAGACTTGACCGAAGAGATGAAATTGCCCGGAATCGCAAGAGATGAAAAAGAATAAAGAAAAGAAAAGCAAGCTGGTGTACAATAACAAATTATTTTTGAGAAATGATTACTTAATATCCGACAAATGTGGAAAGAGCACTTTGCTGAAGTCTCACTGACTTGTGTGGTTGGTGAGTTGGGGCTTGTAGTTGAAATTGAAAGAACACATGATTGAACATACATGAGAGAGTCATAATTTTTTAGGGCATCTCGTATAGATCAAATTGAATTAAATTTTTTAAAAAAATTAATTGAATTGATTTAAATAATTCGGTTCGATTTAATTTGAAAATGATTCAAGTCAAATCTATTTTGAAAAAAAGAAAGAAACAAAGAGATAAACTGATTTGGTTTGAAAATGGTTTGGTTTGAAAATGGTTTGGTTTGATTCTTGAATTGGTTTCTAAAATCCGATTCGGTTCTTAAACTAATTCTTTAAAAATCAGTGCGATTCAAGAAGTGCTTTTCAAAAAATCGGTTATTTTAATAGCATTTCAGTTCAGTTCATTGTTCAGTTCAATTTTTTGATTCTTTTACACATCCCTGGATAATTATTTTATTTTATTTTTTTGAAATCTAAATCATAAATTTTTTAATTCTATAATATGCAATTCATTAATTTATGTATCATAACTATCTCTTATAATAATTGTATTTTAATGTTATAACTAAAATAGTACACATTTAATAATACAATATACAATAAATTTCTTATTTTGAAATCGCTTAAAAAGTTTTCAATACAATTGGTAAGGTGATGCCTAAACTAGTTACATGGCACGCCATCTTAATCCTCACTTTTGAGGGCTCTTTAATTTAATTGATTTGATCTTAATCCCTTTCTTTTTATTAATGTCAAATTTAGATCAAACTTATTTAATGATAAAAAAATTAATATATTAAAATGAGGATACATACAGAGGCGGATGCAGGTAAGGGAGAAGGGGGGCAAGTCCCCCCCTTAAATTTTGATATGAAAATACAAAAATACCCTTCAATTCACTTAAAATTTTTATTTCTTCTATCTCTCACTTTCTTATCACACATCTATCTCATTCTTTTCTAATTTAAGTGCTACGGCATTTTGTGCTTTTCTTCTCTCTTTTTCTTTCTATTCTTTTCTGATTCCTAATCCCACTTACACACATATCAACATATACCTATATATAGACTTCACCAAGCGATTTTTTCTTCTATATAATATAATATTCGAAATTTTTGCTACTTGGACTTTTCTTTCCTTTGCTACAATTCTACAACTTTCTACATCTTTTTTCAAGACTTCAACGACATGTTTTGTTTCATCTTTGCCAACTTGTCTTCTTTTTCATTTGTTTATTATTATTTGTTGGCAACCCATCTTAAGTGGCTTAGATTCTTTTAGTAAATGGCAAGTCTTTATTTGTTGTGTTTGAGGCTGAACGAATTTCCTATACCTTTATGTCGGCCAATTTATTTCCTGTTTACTTCCTTACTCTTTTGTCACAGCCTGGAGTCAAATTTCAACCTAAAGATAAAGTAGTTATTCTTGGTGATAGAAACCGCGACGGTTAGATCCCATTTTTTTTTTGCATTTCATGTTTGAAGGTGCCCACCCTTCATCAAATTCCTGGATCCGCCACTGGATACATATCACTACTAGGGATATAAATGGATCAGTGTCTTGTCAAGAGTTTAGGTCTGACTTGTCCCGATCTGTTTTTAAAAAAATGCAAATTTGAGTTCATTAAAAAGCATATTTAAAAAATGCTAAATATGGGAGGAAGGTGGAATTGCATGGTAATTGCATCAGTAAGGCTTATGATTCAAGACTTTGGAAGAATCTCTCTAAAATCTGGCCTGTACTTCTGGACAACTTGAAGTGGAACATTGGTGATGGTAAAAACACCAATTTTTGGCTAGATGATTGGCTTGGAGATATTCCTAAGCTGCTAAATGTTGCAGTCATGGAACCCCATCCTCTGCTCATTGCTGATACTGTGGCTGACTGTATTGACAAAAACTCCAACAATTGGAACTTCACCTTTCTTCATCAGTTCTTTGAACAACATGTGGTTAATTTGATAGCAGCCATTCCCCCTCCCACTACTTCAGCTGGGTGTGATGTGCTTGCTTGGAAGGATCTGAACCCATCGATCTCTTTGGTTAAAAAGGCTTATACAAGCCTGATGAAATTTGATGCTTTATCTCCAAACTTTCACTGGGAGATTATTTGGAAATGGAAAGGCCCTGAAAAATACAAATTTCTGATCTGGAAGCTTGCTCATGGAAGGATTCTGACCAACCAATTAGTTTCCAAGTGGGGAAATACTTCTGACAGGTGCAAACTCTGCCCTGATAAGGTAGAAACCATTCTCCATGTCTTTAGAGATTGCCCCTGTGCCTCTAAATTCTGGAATTGCTCTTTGTTCACTACTCAGCCTCCTTTGTTCTTTACTGAACAGAATTTGCACATCTGGCTTGATAATTGCTTATTATTTTCTGATGTGAGACAGCCTAATTGGAGAGATTATTTCTTTATATCTTGTTGGTATATTTGGTTGTGGAGAAATAAAGATTGCCATGAACAAGATTTCAAGATGCCTGATAATGTGACTGGTGAGATTCAAAGAAATTGGATGGTTTTGTCTAATGCTAAACAGGTGCTCAGCCCAACCTCCAGATCCTTTAGCATCAGGACTCCCACTCATTGGATTCGGCCAGAGGTGAATTGGCTTAAATTAAATGTTGATGGAGCCGTTTCTTCTAAGAGAGCAGCTTGTGGAGGTCTCTTGAGAAACAAGGATGGTGTTTGGGTTGGTGGCTTTCAATCTTTCCTTGGTTCTTGCTCTCCTCTTCATGCTGAGCTGTGGGCTATTCTCCATGGTCTCGATCTAGCTTGGCAGCTAGGTACTCCTAAAGTGATTGTTGAGAGTGACTCCTCTCAAGCAATCAACTTGCTTTCCTCTAATGGGAAAGATGCTCGACAACTGCCCCTGGTAGTTAGGATTCGAGCTTTTATGGAAAGAAATTGGATGACTGCTCTTTCTTTCACAAATAGAGAAGCTAATAGTTGTGCTGATTGGCTAGCAAAGGATGCTCTTTCCAAGCACCTTGGTGTCTACCTCCTTTTGAATCAACCGTCTGAGCTGCAAAATCTGTTGGAGAAAGATGTCCAGACCCCTGCTGGCCAACCATCTGTGTGGAATCCTGACTAAGACCTTTGTGTTGCTTCTTTATGTTTTTCTTTTCTGCTTTTTGTTTTGTTCTTTTTTGGTTCTGTTTCTGTTTTACTTTTTGTTGGGGCTTTGCCCCTTTTCTGTACAAAAAAAAAAAAAATTAGGTTACTGATCTATTTCAAAAAGCCTGATCTCTAAACCTTTATGTTTGACTTCTATTTTTAATAAAATAATACAAATATAAATGAAAATACTACAATATAAGTGATTAATCTTTTTAATATATAAAAATATATCAAATATAACTTTACATTAATTTATTACAATATAATAAATAAGAATCTAAATAATTTCATAAAGCACACTTAAATATGAATTAAACTTTTAAATATAAGTATAAATTAAGTGTTAATTTTATAATATGTTTAATATAAGAGTGAAAGCTTACCAAATATATATATATATATATATATATATATATATATATATATATATGGGGCAGGATATTTTTACTGTGTGTCAATATAGGTTTTGACACGTGGTCGACCCGCAACATGACACGAAAATTCGTATTCGGGTTGACCCATAAAAAAATTCGTGTTGTATTCATGTTGAGAAAAATGACACGTAAAAAACTCGTGTCGTGTTCGTGTTGATATATTCGTGTTCGTGTTGAACCGTATTTTTTTAATTTTTATTTTTAATTTTGTTATTTTTATTTTATTTTATTTTTTTAATTTTGATCCACTTTTTTAATTTTTTTTGTTAATTACCGTTTTAACCCCTATTTTGCGTGTTATTCGTGTCGTGTCGTGTCAACCCAACAAAAAATTAGTGTCGTGTCAGTGTTGAAGATTTTGATACGAATAAAAATTCGTGTCATGTTCGTGTTGATATTCGTGTCGTATTGAATTTGTGTCGTGTCAACCCATTTTGACACCCCTAATTTTTACACTAGTGTAAGAGTTAGAAGTCTTGCACTCAATCTTGATAATTGATCCACTTGTATCCAATTGGTCACATTACTAAAAAAATTGAGCTCTTAGATATAAGTGAGATCAACGGACAAAATTGAGAGTGTAACTTACACTGATGTAAAATGATCTTGACCCTATATATATTTTGAACTATTGTACAAAACAATCGTAACCTATAATTCAAAGAGTACAATATATTATTTTTGAAGGCTTTGTAAATTTGACATGACAGACCAAACTTTGTATTTTTTAAAAATAAATCAGATCAAACTTTTAATATAACTTGTATTAGGCTAATTATTCAATATAGGTTTAAAATATTTTATATTGGTCTAATTTATTTAAGTTAAATCCTAATTTAATCTGACTCAATTACACCTCTACTCACTATAAATCACTATAAATTGTATAGTTGGATTTGAATTGGGCTACCTCAAAAACAGCTAGAGAAACCAGAAACACAAATTTGCAAAAAATGGAAATTATGTTTAGTTGTTTTCAACTAAAATTTAATTTGTTCCCAAACGAATATATGTTTGATAAAAAATAGATTTTTATTTTTTTGTGTTAGATTGAGAATTTCACATTAAATCTGACCATAAACTTATTTTAAGGGTAACAATTTTTTTTAGCATAAATTCTTTTATTTCAATTTTTTTGAACAAAAATAGATTTATAAACTCAAAACAATGTTTAGTACTTCGGCATATGAAAATAATATGGAATACAATTCAAATTAATGTAAACAACAAAAGTAATCCAATGAGACAAATGTAAATATTTTTAATTATTTTCCTTCCTTATTGTATATACATAATAGAAATGTGCATTGATTTTTAGAAACAAAATTCAAGATTTTTCAACAATTTGATAATAGAATTTTAGAGAGATGACAGATGCTGATAGAACAACTATAGATAGGAATGTGAAAAATATTTAAAACAACCGAAGCAAATCGTAATCAATTTAAGAATCAGATTACTTTGTTCAAACAGATTCTTTTTTTATATTCTATATTCTATTGTTTACCTTAAAATCACTTCATAATTAATTCAAAATCGAAACTGATTTGAAGAAAAAATTAAAATCAAATCAATTTATCAAAGTAAAAAATGAAAACCAATACAATTTTTTGAACCAAATTATTAAAACTGATTTGATTTGGCATAAAAACCAATAGTAACATATCAATAAATGTGATTTATCCTACATTAAATCATATCATATGTGACATGTGTGTCTCACTATTTAAGATAAATAAAAATAAAAACCACAATACGATCTTGTGAAAAAAATATATACAAAGAAGCGAACCACATCCAATGATCAAGCGTGAATGATTGTAGCGCATGAGATTGAAGTTAATGCGGGCAAATTAAATTGGTAAAAGTTACCTTTAATTTAGTTCTCAACTAAGTTTTCAAGGGTTTGAAAATATTTGAGGGTCAGAGAACGTGCCTCCTTTCTCGAATGATATATATGTTTTCTGACAGTGAAACTCAAATGTATTCACTATTCCAATGAGGGAATAATCTCAAGGCATACTCCGAGGGCAAAGTGGTCGAAAGAATTGAATGAGAGTCTTCAAATTATATATAAAAAAAAGTTACCCTTAATTATAAGGGAGACACTTTTTTTTCTGTGATTCTAAAGAGAACAACATTGATGTACATTAATGACCCGTTTAGATGAGCATATAAAAAAATATTTTTTTATGTCTTACTTATTTTAAGGGGTTGTATTGTATTAGGATTTTAAAAGATCTTTTTGAGCTAAAAAATCTTATAGATTTTAAAAGACTATTTATAAAAAAAGTGTTTTTTATTAAAGCTAAAGTTATTTAGTTTTTTTAAAAAAATATTTGATTTTTAAAAAAAATATGTGGCTTTTGTCTTTTTTTTTTTAGAAGTTACAATTTTTAGCTTCCAAAAAAATAGATTTGTAACTTTTTTTATAACTTATACATTTTTTTTAAAGCAGATATCCAAACATAAATTTTTTTTTATAAATGCTTTTATTTAAAAAAAAAAATTGGAGAGAAAAAATGTAAAGAAATGCACGAGCTCACCTATCGTGCGAAGAAAGATATTCCACTATAAAATAATGATAAAGAACCAATTCAATTCAGAAATTTAATCTGACGGATGAGAGCTTTTTAATGATTTTATATATTTAAAAAAAAAAAAAAGCCCATAGCAAACAAAAGTATGAACTGAAAAGCGTTTCTTAACTGTCCAACTGTCAAGTAGCTTAACCTACTATTTGACAACCCTACAGATTTGAATCGAACAACCTAGAGGTAAGCACGTATGTCCAATGTTTCAATTTAGATTTGGATTATAAAGCTTCAAGTCAACCAAAAATACTTGGTTGCACCCTTTTTTATAGGTTAAAAATAATTATGCTCCGCTGTCACTTGAACGTTGGTTTTGGTTGGCAAAACTCACATGACTCTCACCTGCATCTTTCAAATACAGAATAGGGTCACAGGGTCACACAAAAAAGAAGAAAAAAAAAGCAATTCCCCAAGTTGGAGGATATCATCATCAAAGAAGAAGAATCAAGAACTACCTCTTAAAAAATGTGCACTACCCCTTTTCTCTCATAACCCTTTTTTTTTTTGCCACTGCTGCCACCATTTGCTGATTCTGCTTCTGCTACTTACAATTTTTTCAAGTCTCCAACATGGATAATTCCCATAGAAAGAGAACTTTGCTTAAGGTCATTGTCCTTGGTGATAGTGGGTATGGCATTTAGTTTTCTTTCTATCATTTTAACATTCCAAATTTTACTTCCTATTTTATTCTTCTTTCCGTGTTTCTTTGTCGTTGCAATTCCTTTTTCTTCTTCTTATTTTCAGGGTGGGGAAGACGTCTTTGATGAATCAGTATCCATTTGGCTTTTTCAGCAAAAAAAAGAAAAAGAAGAAAGAAAAGTGAAAAGTTTGTTATTTTTCTGTAGTCAGTGATTCATTATTAATTCCAAATCATGAATGCTTTTGAGTTTTTCACTTTTTTTCCATTTTGTTTTTTGTTCGGTTTTTTCAAATTAGTCAATGTAAAGTAATGACCAATATTGGTATATGAGTTGGCAATCGTTGCTTGTGAGAAACATGGTTCAGGTCACAGCTGGCGAGTAATGATCGGGTGTTTAATGCCGCAAATTAGCACCGTAAATGAAAATATGTTGCATTCATACTGTAGCAATTACTATACTTAGGTGAATAAACATAAAACTATAGCTCAAAATGGTTATTGTGTTTGACATGAGGCATGTAACTAGAAAGTCATTTTTTGTATATTATTGTGGAACATTAACTTTCAGCTCAGATACGTTTATAAAAAATTCAGCCCGCAGTATAAAGCCACGATCGGTGCTGATTTTGTTACAAAGGAGATACAACTTGATGATAAACTCGTAACTTTGCAGGTGAGCATTTCAAATTTTCCTCAATTTTTTTTTCTTTATATTTTATTGAGTAAAGTTATTTTTGGGTCCTTGACAAAAAATACAGTCGTCTCCGCTTTCGTCTTTTCCAATAAAAACTATTTATATTAGTCTCTTTTAAGGGATTAAATTGGGTTTTCATTGAATTTCTGAAGAACCTCATTTTAAAAAAACTGGAATTGTAATGGAAGCAAAAGTTGATTTGTTTTTTGTGAGACAAAAATGGGGACAGTATTTTTTGTTATAGACGACTTTACTCTATTTTATTTTACTTTCTTTTTTAGTAAACTATGAGGTTATCAATTTTAGTACTTTTTTGTTGGGTTTTATAATTCTCATTTAACATGAGAATTCAATTTTTCCTACACACTCTTCGATTTTCGTGACAGGGGTCCTACATATAATTTTTTCTTACACATGGGTCCCACATGTTTTTTTATCTCTACAACATGAGATTTCAATTCTCATTCAACATGAGAATTATAAAAGCCTTTTTTGTTTTGGTAAAACAATGAATACAAATATACAATCTTGTGGCAGATTTGGGATACGGCAGGACAGGAAAGGTTCCATAGTCTTGGTGCTGCATTTTACAGAGGAGCAGATTGCTGTGTTCTGGTATATGATGTAAATATACACAAGACATTTGATACACTAAACAATTGGCATGATGATTTTCTTAAGCAGGTGTGTTTTATGTGCTGTATTCCAAGCCTCTTCTTTTGGTTTTTTCACTTGTTGCAAGTGGTTTCTGTCTTGTTGTTTGGATGCATTGTTCTTAGTGGAAGCCAACATGGAGAGGTTATATGATTGTTGTTGCTAATTTTTTTTACTTCTAAGCCTAATAGTTTAAGCAATTTAGTGCGAGTCACTTTAATGATTTTATATTAAAAAAATTTAACACACTTTCTCATACATAAGAGTTCATTGGGATTAAAGGGTGAATAATTTACAAACCTACCTATGCTAAGAAATTACATTCTTAAATATTTATTAGAAAAATAGGACGTTGAAGATCAAATTCATGATCACTTGATTATAAGCTTTGATACCATATTAAACAACCATGTTAACTAAAAGCTCAAATTGTTATATGAATGCCGTATTAGCGATAATTTAGATAGTAGAGGGAACTATTAAGCATGTGAATGGGTCGAACCGAACCGAACAAATTGTTTTAAATGGTTCGGTTTAAAAATGGTTCGGTTTGGTTCAAAACTGATTCGGTTCGGAAGTGGCTCAATTCGGTTGGAAACGGTTCGGTTCGGTTCAGAAGCGGTTCGGGTCGACGCTCTTTTGAAAAGAAAAAAATTAAAAATAAAGTTATAAAAATTAATTTGGTTTGGTTTGAAAACGGTTCGGTTCGGAAACGGTTCGGTTTGGTTCAAACTGGTTCAGTTTTTAAACTGGTTTTAAAATCGGTTCGGTTTATTAACTGGTTCTTTAAAAACCGGTTCGGTTCATGAACTGGTTTTTAAAAACCGGATATTTTAAGGGACGGTTCGATTCATGGTTCAATTTTTTGGTTATTTTGCATACCCTAGTAACTAATTTGAGTAATTGATTCAAATTACTATTTAATCATGTGAAACTAACCTTCATCTAATCTACATTTTGGTATTTGACCTCAGACAGATATGAATGATCCTGAAGCATTCCCCTTTGTATTACTTGGGAACAAGGTTGATGTAGCCGGCGGAAAGAGTAGAAGGGTATGGAAATAGCCCATGTTTTTATACAACGATTATATACATATATTTGAACCATTTCATGCAAGGTATTTAAAGCGCTCACTATTAGCCCTGCTAGTTGTTGCAGGTTACTGAAAAGAAAGCAAGGGAATGGTGTGATTCTCGGGGAAACATACCATACTTTGAAACCTCTGCAAAAGAAGGCTACAATGTTGAGGAGGCTTTTTTATGTGTTGCTAAAATTGCACTACAAAATGAACGTGAATTAGACATGTGAGAATCAACTTTGCATACTAGTATCTTTTATTTTTCTTTTGAGACCACTTTATTATCTTTAAATTCAGTATTCATGCTTCTTCTACTCTGTTGTGGTAATTATTATCCAAATCCAATTCCTGTTAGGCGCTAATATTGTTCTGTTCATGGCAGTTATTTTCGAGGAATCTCTGAAACTGTTTCAGAAGTAGAACAACGAAGTGGTTGTGCATGCTGAAGTTTGATGTTAGGATGAATGTGTATGATTTTGTGCTCTGGTACACTGTCATTTGGTGGAATAATTGCTCTTTATTTTAAGGGAAAAATTACTATTATGCTACATGCGGTAACTTTCTCTCCTACACACCCTAGATAACTATGTCACCTTTTTTTTTTTTCAGACGGTGGAACCCATAAATTTATCTCTATGACATGAGATAACTTATCTCTTTTAACATGATGTTAATAAAATCCTTCTTTTCTTTTTTTTGGTAAAAAAAATCCTTCTTTTAATCCCGAAATGGTTGCACGTGCCATTCCCTTTTCTGTCAACACTAAATTTTAGTTTAATGCTCGAACCAAATTGTTATGTAAATCTTTTTTGAATATTTTATTTGTAGTTGGTTTACAGTTATAAATTTTTATAAAATTAGATGTAGGTAAATAATAATTTATGACTTTTATAAAACATTATTTTGATTTTGTTATCAATTATACTATTTTTTTTTAAAGTCCATACCAAATTTATTTTCAAATATATTCAATACTGTAAAATTCTTTTTTTAGTTTCTCGTCAGAAATTTAGAGAAGGCAAATCAAAACGGAGGGAGGATATTTTGACTACCAAAATTTTTCACTACCAACTTACTACCAATCTAATCATCATTGGATCAATGAGAGAGAATGCTAAAAAATTTATGAAGAGAGAGAAAATGTTGATCTAATGGTGATTAGATAGATAGTAAATTGGTAGTGGAAAAATTTGGTAGTAAAAATATCTCTCCTCATCAAAACGTTCGCAACAATTCTTTTCTTCATAAAAGATGTATTTACACATCATGCTCACAGGCATATTTAACTGTGAAATTTCCAATCACACTAGTATTTTAACACATGCGATACACGGAGAGAAAAAAAGTTAATTTGTTTGTTTCGTAAAAATTAACATAAATTTTACAAATAAATTTTTTTAGGATATAATTATTAAAAAAATAATTAAAAATTAAAATAAATAAGGGATTTACAACTTAATATTGAATGATGTCTACGTCTATAATAAACTCTAATAATATTATATTAGTGAGTCCAAAAATCTGCAATAATAAATCTCTGGGAAGGTTTATAAAAAAAATAAAAAATCTCTTGGAAGAAACTTTAGGGCATCTGTCTCTGTTTTTCAATGGCTCCCTGCTTTGCAAAATATGAAGAATCAACCATTGAAAGAAGGTTCACGAAAAAAAAGGAATATTAGAAGATTTCATAAAATAATCCGGATTAAGAGACTAGTAAGTAATTTACAAGAAAAATAAAATAAATAAACTCATTGATACATATAAATTAAAAGAAATTGGTTAAAGTGTAGATACACGAATAATAAAAACACTTAATGACAAACATAATTTTATGATGTGTCTCTTCATTTTTTTAGTTGAAGATAGTTTATCATAAATATATCTTATTAAACTTTTTTTTTCATAATCAAAAAAGGAATAAATATTTCAAAATTTCAAGTAATAAACAAATTATTATATATTAAATATTAGATATAGCAAAAGATTAACAAGACGAAGAAGAAAAACAAACACACAAAAATTTAGATTATATTAATTATCATAACGTCAAATAATTAATTTTTAACCTCATGTTAAATATTAGACAATCATCCACAATTATACAATCAAACGTCAAATAAGTATTAAGACATTGTATAATTCCTAACTGTCTAATAATTCTCAAATATATAGTTCAACAACACCCGGGACAATATTGATGCTACACAACTTCTTCCCTAGCAACTTTGTACATACACAACTTCCCTTTCTCCAATAAGGTGTCTCCAACTTCAGCAATAGAACTAATTAAAAAAAATTTGTTGGGGTCACTATATTGTATTAATGATATAGAATATAGAAATAATATGTAGTAGAAAATTATAAACACACAAATAATGTATAAGTACTTAACTCTTTCTCTATCTTAGTCTTTTTGTTAGGACGGTTGATTGAACAATTAAAATTTTCTTCCTTGACGACATCAGGTTTTAAAATCAATTGTGACAACATAGTAGGGAAACATCAGCAACATCGGCACTATCATATGTTTGACTTTCATCATCTTGGTAAGACATTAAAATTGTATAAAAATTATGAAACGTTATATAAATAACGCAAAAAAGATTTAATTGATAAAATCTGATTTTAATTTAAAGATACTGCATATCTTTCTGGATCTTCTGATACAACATCAGTGTCGCAAGCATTATCAAATACTGCTTGATCCTGAAAATTAAAAATATTTGTAAAACTAATACAAAGTACTAATATAATCAAATAATGTTTAAAAATGAAAACAATATACATTCGGGTCAACAACAGACTTAAGGTATGATGCAATAATAGTTTCGCTGCAACAAACTTTAGAAACTTGATGTTTTGGCTCCGGGTATGATTCCGAATTCTTCTTTTTCACAATTACTTTAAGTAACATGAATTTGTTATTAAGAACGTTAAGCTTTTTCAGATAATGATCCAAATCACCACCCTGCATTAAAATGTTATACAAAGTTAATTTAATTAAGGAAAAAAAGTACCCAACGTTACTTTAGACAATTTTGTCTAATGTTCATCAAAATAACGTCGTTTTGGGTTGGAAAATTAAAAAAATTAGAATGATAAAGACTATTATATCCCTGAAATAAATTAAAATTACAAACTCACCGTGATTCTTGACCTAAAACGACGTCGTTTCGGTAAATATTAGACAAAATTTTCTAAAGTAACTTTAGAAAAATGAACCCTTTAATTAATTTATTTTTCTTAAAGGAATCTCAGTGAACAAAAAATGCAGAGGAATTAGAATCAAAACCTTTTGAAATGTTGCTCGCATAAATCAGCAACACTCATTCCCAACAAAACAACACAGTCTCTATTGAACAGAAGAAAAGATGCAGAATTTGTGTTATCCACAACCCACATTTGAATAATGAATATGCCAGACATTAACACTGGCTGTTTGGTTACGCATCACAAAGGAATAAGTGAAATGTGCAGTACTTTGTCATTGAAATGTTAAGATTCAAAACACGTTGAGGAGAATAACTTACTTTGGATGATAATCATCCCAATATTTCTGACAATTCTTAAATACCCTTTTTTTAAATTAGAATAAACGAAATACAAACATTTCTTACCGGACTTGTACCACCAGCTGTATTTCAATTCAATTGACTTTGTGGCTCCAAAAGTAATGCACGTCATAACCTAGCATATGAATAATAAAAACATAAGAATACACAAAACACAATCCAATAAAGATATGCGAAATCACTCATCAATTGTGAAATATACATCATTACAATTCTTAATATTACCGATACACTTCGTTTCGGTATTCTTCAAAAACTAATTTTCAAAAGAATATGAGGATTGAGGGGACAATTGGTTCAACCCCAGACTATTTTCTATCGAATTAGACGAAAGCTTAAAGCGTAATTACATAACATAGAATAGAATCAAGGCATATATGAAAATGAATGCTTTTGGAAAGACACACCCGGCTATATTAAATTACACGTTCTTAAATGTATATACGACATTTTTCTTTGAAGTCCATAATCTCTGATTCATTGGAATCAAAAAGAATCCTTGTGGTATATTTTATATTTGTTATTCCCATTTTACCTATACATTCAAAAAAAGCAAATACAGTAAGACATAGAAAAAGATAGTATAGCATATAAATTGAAAAATATATACTTAAACAAAAGCATAAAATGAGAAAGAACTATTAGTAAAAATATCCCTAAAACCCTTTATCCTTGCAAGTTGTACTATAATCACATTCTGAGGAGATTTATTATCTGCCAAAAAAATTGTACTTGATCTACATACTGCTCCCACAAAGTACACTCAAGCTTGTATCCCATATTTCACAGTGGTTGTAAAAAATCATGTTATATATTTAAACATATTTAACCAAAAAGAAATCTATATAAACGTACGATAAACATAAACACATTAGGTTGTTAATCTCTAACACAACCATTTTAGTTTTTCTACCGAAGACAACATGCTCACGAACTTTCCCAATTCCTGACAGTAAACCAATGACGTCTACAAAACAAAGAAGTTGGAAATATGATAATATCACTAAAAACACCCCTAAGAATATAAAATTAATTTAAGAAAAGTTTGATAAAAATGAAAGAATATTTTAAGGGATTGTGTTTGTCCTTTTTAAGAATATAAAATTGTGTCATTTTAGTCAAAATTACTATGTTTTATAGTGAGAGAAACAGAAAAAAGTAGGGGTGTTCGCGGTCTGGATCGGATCGGTTTTGGAAGCAAAAATTATCCGATCCAATCCCTTCGGTTTAATCATATAATCATCCATTCGGTTTGATTTTTTTTTCAAATCTAATCCGATCAAATCCAATTTTATTCGATTTGGATTGGATCGTTTTTCGGTTTTTTAAAAAGCCTAAGATTTGTATGATGATTATTTGGCAAATACCATATCTTTTATATACATCGACTTTTGTAAAGTTTGTATGATGATTATTGTGCAATCTAGAAGCATTATACAGCAAAAAGTTAAATTATAATCTTTTACTTTCAACAATTATTCTATAGAGGAGATGCTGTACAAAAATAACCTATGTAATAAAAATATATTATGCTTCTTACCAAAAAACAAGCATAACATATATCAAGCACAACCCACTTTCTCCGACATGATGGGTTAATGGGTCTTGGATTTAGAATTTTGCTATATGATTTTTAGGCTATGATTTGGGAAAGCGAAATAGGTAGATGGTAAGGTTGGGGAATAATTGGATCGGTTTTGATTGGATCGGTTTTCACCAACCTATCCAAAAATCGATCCAATCAAATTAAATTTTGCGATTTTTTTTTCGGTTTTTGATTTTTCGGTTTTCGGTTTGGTCACCGCGGTTTGAATCGGTTGATGAACACCCCTAGGAGAAAGTGAGAGATTTTTTTGTAATTTAAATATAAAACAAAAAATAACAATTTTAACTAAAATAAATAGGGATAAGATATTGTGACAACCAAATAATGTTACTACCAATGTTACGACCACATCTTAACCGTTGATTTCCGCCAATCAACGGTTATCATTTTTCAAATCAAACTCATTAATTAATTATTAATTCGCAATAAATGATAACCGCTGATTGACGGAGATTAACGGTTAAGATGTGGTTGTAACATTGGTAGTAACATTATTTGGTTGTCACAACATACTATCTCAAATAACTATCCTTCGAAAGGATAAACATTTTTTCTATATTTTAAGGGCTTAATGTTTCTACATTGAACGCAGATAAATTATCTCCATGTACTCCCGAACGGACTTCATTTTGGGATTGAATGATTAAAAACTTATAATGATAAAAATTATTATAATCTTGGAATAAATTAAAGTTACAAAACACCTCGTGTTCACTATACGAAAAATGAACTCATATTTTAATAGTATTTATTTTTTGTTGAAGTGCAAGAATTCTTTCTTTCTTCTTTTTTTTGGATAAAAAAAATGGTGGCAAAATGTGCAACCACTTCGAGTCGGGTAGTCATTAAAGCTCTCCCCAAGGAGACAAGTCCAAGATTCGAATCTTTCTCACTTCATTGGCACGAATTCGTGAGGAGATCTATTGACCACTAGACCAACATACTTTGAGTGAAAGGTAAGAATTCTAGCAAGTCGGCCCAACCCCTTTCAACCAATGTTATTATTCCATTTACTTTTTAAAATAATAAAATTATTTTTTATTATATCATAAAAAGTTTAAGGGTTTGATATTTATCCTTTTAAATGATATAGAATTATACCATTTTAAGTGAGAAAAAAACACAAACAATAGAAATCATAAAGGAAGAAAAGTTGGTGGTTTTGTTAATTTAAATTTTAAATAAAAAATATTAATTTGTGTTTTTATCTCACTTAAAATAATACAACTCTATCTACAAAAAAAATTACATAACTTTATATCCTTTAAAACGACAAATATTTTTTAAAGCCCTATTTTTTATGTTATCTCATGCAACATATAAAAAAAGTGGGTGATATATACTTTTCTTCTTCTTGTTTCTTAGTGAATCTTACCTTTTTTTTTTTTTTGGTGAGTTGCGTATTTGCATGAGATAATTTATATGCTGAAAAATCAAACCCAACATTTTCCCCAAAATTTAAACAATAATATAATAATCTTGTTTCATTCTATTTTATCAGGTCCTCACGTAATCAGATGTAATACGGAAGTTATTTTCTTTCTCAATTTATTTATTTATTCTGGTATAATGAAGTTTTAAAAAAATTTGAGGGCCCCAAAATTGCGTAGAAATATCGAAATCAGAAATGCTAGACACAACGACTGAAATTTGAAGGTTAAGGAAGGAATTCTGCTTGGCGTTCTCTCCAATGGCTTTCTCTGCAATTCCTATGCACTGCTCCCAGTTTATTCGCTTTCCCATCTCCGTTCCTCAAACTCAAACTAAAACTTCACTCTCTTTTCAATTCTCACCATCAAATCTCAATCGCCCAAAAAAGCCACTCTCAATTCGATCAGTTTCAGTTCCCGGTACGCCTTTTCTCCCCTTCTCATAATTTATTTCGTGTTTTGCACCTTTTTTTTACTTGTATAGGGTTCCTAATCATTTTATTTACTCCTATACGAAGATGCTGTTAATTTCTATGTTAATTAACAACATCAATAACAATATCAATATCAAAATCAAAATTATCGGCTTCTTACGTGATTAAATAATTTCATCGAAGTATTATGATCGCGGAAATTAATTTCGTAGAATACTATAAATCTTCATATAATTAGTGCTGGAAATCTTTTGTTTTAAACTCTTGCTTCATTATCTTGCATATTGACCTAGAAGGGAGATTTCTTATACCCTTTCATTTAAGTACTTTTTTTTGCTTTGTTAATAATTATTTTATACTGCAAAGAAAGGAAAACAGTTTAAATTTGTTTACAGTTTCATATAATGATGAATTGGCACGTCATTATAGGAGTTTGACTTCCTAGGTAGTTGTTGTGATTGTCGAACTCCTTTAATGATTTAGCATTACATGATTATACAATAGTGTAAAGAAGTTTTGTATTGACAGTTGTAAATAATTAGATTTTATATTTCATATATTAAGTTTTTGATAATGATGGATAATAGGCATTTTGAATTTCCTAGGGACTATCTCAGCAAGTTCTTTGGAGTGCTCTATGTATATCCAAGAAAATGCAGAAATTTTCTGTTATGGTCATTCACTATGGTTTGAATATCATTAGTACAACAGAATACTTTGGATTTTGTTATATACTAGTTGTGAGCTTTGTGAAATAGTTTTTTCCCCCTTACTCTGCACTTATTCAATTTTTACTTTCGTCCCTCCTTTCAATATTTTTCAGCTGCACCAACATCTGGGGCACTGGCACCTGCAATTTCACTTACGGATAATGCACTGAAGCACTTGAATAGGATGAGGTCTGAACGAAATGAAGATTTGTGTTTAAGAATAGGTGTCAAACAGGGTGGTTGCTCTGGTATGTCATACACAATGGATTTTGAGGACAGGGCAAAAGCAAGGCCTGATGACTCCATCATTGAATACAAAGGCTTTGTAATAGGTATGGATTCATATTCTGTTTCTTATTGTTTACATTTATAATCCGTAAGGTAGGATGAATTTAATTTTTTGGTTTGGGGGGTTTTGGGGGTGGGGGGAATAGGGTTAAAATATATGGCATGCTTTAGCTATATCCGTTATCTGCAATTTTTCAGGTTGGTTTGTCAAGCTTGCCATTGCACTTCACCTCACAAATTGTAACACCATAACTTCTGGTGTAAAATTATTCTCATTGAGCTATTTGACCAAGATAAAACGTGTATGTGCACCAGTTGCAAATTTATAGTTGGAGGATATTAAACGGGTTGTAGCAGTGATGAAAATCCTATTATATGTTTTTACGCACTCGGAGTTTTTGGTTCAAAGTGGGTATACATAACTGTTTTTAGGCTTTTAGGTTTTAGCATGCAAAAATATCTTACTTTATTCTTTTCTTGGGGGCAGGGAGGGATTCTACAGAGTTACAAGCAGTTTCAAACTTAAAATGGAAGTATTTTTAATGGCCAGAGACTTAGTGATTTTATTTAAATTGAACATTTTCTCTTACAGGAATTCCTGGATCCAACTTCCAACTATCATAAGAGTTTTTGGCCATTCTTTTTGCTTCATGCGTCAACTAAGTGTAATTTGTGATAGTATTATTTTCAAGAAATGCAGGCCAACCACTTACTAGCTCCATGCTGATTCAGCAATAAAAGATTCAATTCATGGAGCAAATTGAAAACTTGGCCCCCTCAACATGATTTTCTTTACTTCCTTTTAAGCTTCGTTTTCTAGAGTTTTTGTAGCTCTGAGGATTGAACAGCATTTAAAACTTGTTTTTAAATCTGCATTTGCATTGCTTCCAGTAATTAAGCTTGCTGTATTTGGTATGTAAAAGAAGGAACAATGATCAAACTGTGCCCCACTTTATGCTAAAGCAAAAATGATGTATGGATATGGTGATTATGATATAGGAGACTTTTCTCTGTATAATTCTATTATTAATGTGCCAACTACAGCGCTGCTCGATGTTTCAATATTTGTCAAGTCTTCAACTCTTCATAAGCCACTGAAAGATTTCTCCATTTGTTTTCGCAGTTTGTGATCCTAAGAGTCTACTCTTTGTATTCGGCATGCAATTAGATTACAGTGATGCTCTGATTGGGGGAGGCTTCTCTTTCAAGAATCCTAATGCGTCACAAACCTGTGGATGTGGTAAATCCTTTGCTGCAGAAATGTAAAATCATGTTTATATAGACAGTAGTTATAATAAGGTGATTTTACTCTAGCAATACTTTGGACTAAAATATACTTTTATAACGAACAAAATTACATTTACATGAATTGTCAAGATCAAATTACTGAATTTGTTATATATTCCTATTTGTGTTTATATTTGTCGCCCTGCATTAGCTGATTGATTAGGTCTATATACTCGCTTAGGATTTTTTCTGTTTGTTATCGAAACTCTATTTGTTCTAATGTAAAAGTACTGGATAAGCAGAACCACCAATTACCGTACCACTTTCTCTTGATGCATCAATATAGGACATTAAAGGGAGCACTCGAAACTCGAAATTACCTGCCGAAATTGTTGTATTTTATGCAACTCGTTACTGTTGATTCATAACTTG
This sequence comes from Gastrolobium villosum, assembly GCA_032173675.1. Classification (NCBI taxonomy): domain Eukaryota; kingdom Viridiplantae; phylum Streptophyta; class Magnoliopsida; order Fabales; family Fabaceae; genus Gastrolobium; species Gastrolobium villosum. The sequence continues at coordinate 775,636 of JAVKPL010014796.1, read as the reverse complement.
AAATGTTTTCTTATCGATAACATTTTCTTTTTGGGTGTATCATAGTATCATATGAAGAGGAGAGATATTTTATCACGTTTGAAATGCAAATGCATGAGGTAAGACTTTTTACTGTGTCATCGGTGCTTTCACAAGTAGGTGAAAGTTGAGCTAATCATAGGACATTGAAGTTTCTATGTTTATTTATGGGTATTAACTTTTTTTTTCTCTCCCAATCACTGAAGTGAATTGAAAAGTGTTTATTCGTGATTTCTTATTGAATGATTTTTTACTTCCCTTTTAATGATTTTACTATAAAAAATGACTTGTTTACATAATCTAATAGACAACGATTTTAATCAATCATGTAATATCAATTTTATAAAACTTAAAAAGGAAAGATATATTTATCACCAATTAAGTTTAGTATTTGTTACAACTAAATCGTAATCGTTAATTTTCTTCAATTTGATGGTTATAATTTATTGGATGATATTTATTAATTAATTTTTAATTTTTAATAAATTATAACCGTTAGATGGATGGAAATCAACGGTTAAGATTTGGTGGTAAGAAGTGATAAACTTAATTAGTGGTAAGAATAACTTTCTTTAACTTAAAAAAATCATAAATATGTAATTAAATTGATAATATGATATGTTAATCTGGTTTATATCAGTATTTTCTTATATAAAATTGGGCAAGATTTTTTTAACACCAAGTAGATATAATAAGGAGGTGTTTTGCACATTTTTCGCCATCCGACCTTGGAAAAGATGGTAGAGAAAGGGGGAAAACCCTTTACCATCGAGGGGGATGAAATCAACGACAAGGAAATTAAGAAGGCAAAATGGGAAGGTATGGTGGATTTGGATATGCAGGAGACGACTTTGATAGTGGGCGCTATGGAGGAGGAAGAAGTCCTTATGAAGCTTAATGCAGGTGGGCTATAGGAGAATGAGAAAGATGATGACTTTGGCAAAGAACCTCGCAAGCTGGTTTCGTACAAGGACTATCTACTCCAAGTAAATGGGGTGTGGGACGGACAACCATGTGATGGGGAGATGATTGGATGGCCCAAAGCAAAGAGGGATGAAGTTGACGAAGATGAGGCGATAAAAGCTTATGAGCAAACATAGGAAGATGATCCTCTAACCTATGTTACCAGTTCGACATTTTAGAAAAATTGGAGCAATGCAAAAAATGGAGGAAGGCACTGATTGTGAAGCTGATGGGGAAACGGCTAAGGTCCAAGTTCCTATGGAACAAACTACACAAGTTGTGGAACCTTGAATAAGATTATAGAGTTATGGATTTGGAGAATGACCATTACATGGTAGAGTTTGAAAAAACACAAGACTACTTGTTTGTCCAGCAGGGACCTTAGATTGTTGTAGACCACTACCTGATAGTGCAAAGAAGTAGACCTAATTTTGGCCCTCACGACGACAAGGTGAAGAAGCTAGTAATATGGATCAAAATTCCTGGTGTTCCTCTTGAGTTCTATACATACAAGGACTTGTGGACGATGGGGAACATGGTGGGTCGAACTTTGCGGATTGATAAGAGCTCTCTACGGTTCAATGGATAAGGTCAACAAGAAGAGGTAAACAGATCGAGGTAGGTTTGCCCGTATTTGTGTTGAAGTAGATGTAACACCCCAAATTCTAACAATTTATAATAGCATAAATAAATTCAATAATTTTTATAAATAACAGCGGAAGTTCAAAATAATCAAATTTGGGAAGTGTTACCGCCGCGCTTGTACTGTTGTCAAGCGCAAGGCTAACTTTATTACATTAAAACAAAACTAAAACTAAAGTTTAAATAAAGGAAATATGTATTAAGCATTTATTTAAATCTCATAAACTAGCCAGAAAAGTCTGCTTTGTGATCCTCACTGCCCACAGCTAGCCCCTATCCTTTGCAATCCGCTTTACTGAAAATCTGCTCCCCCGCATCCCAGCAGGATCATTGCAGTCAAACAAACATAAAAGTCAGCAAAGCTGGTAATCCCAATCAAAATACAATTAATGTAATTAATAACAAATTAAATCAAATATATATAATCAAGTTGTGATAAATCAATTGCACATTAATTAAATCAAATATCAATATAATATTTATCATATATATTCTTAATCATAATCATATCAAATTATCAGCTTCAACATATATTCACATCGATTCAAATTTCATTCATAATCTTTATTAAGTTTATTTAGTGGAGTAGTGGGAAGAGAACCATGGTAGACCCGGGAAACCCTGCCAGTCTACCCTGTGACCCGGGAAACCCTGCCAGTCACAAACAAATCACATTGGCCATAATCAATTCACATCTTCCTAGTGTCCCGGATATCCTGCCAGACACCTCTTCCCAAAGTTGCTACTAGTATCCCGGGAAACCCTGCCAGATACCACTTTGAGAAGAACGGATATTCTCTGTTCACATCGTATAAATATATCGGAGGCATAAAGCCCAAGGGTTGTGTTCATCACTTTGGGAGGTACCATCCCAAAGCTATCTTCCCACTATTATTTATTACAATCACACACAATCAATTCAATCTTATCACAAATAGTTTTCATGATTTCACATCAATTCAATCAAGAGTGTAATTTCTAAATTCAACCTTTCGTTAATATCATAATTTTCATATTCAACATCTATCGTAGAAAAACCCAAATTCAATCATTATATCAAAAGTTTGCAAACAAAAATTCAAATATTCACATCTAATAAATTTAATAGGAAATATAACTATAGTGCCCTAAGCATCGAGATTACATCAAAAATTCATATAAAGCTAACCCTTGACTCTATAGGGATTAGGATTACACATACCAAATTTCACATAAAATATAATCTAAAAATACCCAGGGATTAGGATTACACATACCAAATTTCACATAAAATATAATCTAAAAATACCTAGGGATTAGGATTACCTGGTCTCCGTTTTAGCTAACTTCTAAAGGGAAAAATTTGGGGCAGAGAACCAATTGATAATCAGAAAAATATAAAAATTGAAAATAATTAAAATAAACTTTTTGGAGTGAGAAGAGGAGAAATGTTGAAGAGTGAATTCGTTTGGTTAGGCTAGGTCTCTATTTATAGTTGAAGTCTTGGGGTTATACATTACTGACTCCATGCTGACTCATCATATCTAAACAATTTATGTTTGTTGCCTCATCCTATCTAAACAATTTATGTTTGTTGGATCATCATATCTAAACAATTTATGTTTGTTGAATCATCATATCTAAAGAATTTATGTTTGTTGAATCATAATATCTAAATAATTTATGTTTGTTGACTTATCATATTTAAACAATTTATGTTAGTTGAATCATCATATCTAAACAATTTATGTTTGTTGACTCATCCTATCCAATCAAACATTACCAATCAAATAATCAAACATTAAATCATAATAATAAATCAAATAATCACAATTTATCATCCATTATTATTATTACTAATTTATAATTTATTACTATTATTAATTTATTGTATTATAAATTACTATTATTTTCCTGGGATATTACATTCTACCTTCCTTAAAAGAAATTTCGTCCTCGAAACTTAAAAGTTTGAGTTTCTCAATTAACTAAAGGCATAAGGTTAAAGTTAATAAAAATATGGGGTATTACATTCTACCCTCCTTAAAAGAAGTTTCGTCCTCGAAACTTATTTTTTTTTATTTTTTTTGAAACCCCCTTAAAAAAATAAAATAAGCAAACAACCAAGAGTAATGCATAATTAAGAAAACAAGAACACATATGATGCAATGAATTTAAAATATTACAAATTAATGAATTGTTAATTTAACCAATCTAAAAGAAAAAAAAAGTTTCAAAACTGAATATCTTCTTTAAACAAATAGAAACTTTTATTGCATATATTATCTTTCATTTGCTAGAAAAAATTTAATCAATTCAAGAAATTCTAAAAGAAAGCTAATTACTTTTATTAAAATAAGAACGAGTTACTAAAGATAGCGTATAAAAAAAAATTAAAGAATAATATCAACAATAATTTTAATTCACAAAATAATTCTAAACATATAATCATCAAAATTTCAAAGAAATAAATCATATTTAAAGGACAAGAAAAATAACCCTTCACTACCCACCTCTCTCGATTTATTTATTTATCTTATGTCCTATTATTTTATTTCCTTTTTTTTTTTGTATTTATTTAACTCAGGGATCTTTGATCCCTCGAGTCAGTATAAAAAGCAAACCCTAGCCGCAACCAAGGGCTCTGATACCATTTTGTAACACCCCAAATTCTAACAATTTATAATAGCATAAATAAATTCAATAATTTTTATAAATAACAGCGGAAGTTCAAAATAATCAAATTTGGGAAGTGTTACCGCCGCGCTTGTACTGTTGTCAAGCGCAAGGCTAACTTTATTACATTAAAACAAAACTAAAACTAAAGTTTAAATAAAGGAAATATGTATTAAGCATTTATTTAAATCTCATAAACTAGCCAGAAAAGTCTGCTTTGTGATCCTCACTGCCCACAGCTAGCCCCTATTCTTTGCAATCCGCTTCACTGAAAATCTGCTCCCCCGCATCCCAGCAGGATCATTGCAGTCAAACAAACATAAAAGTCAGCAAAGCTGGTAATCCCAATCAAAATACAATTAATGTAATTAATAACAAATTAAATCAAATATATATAATCAAGTTGTGATAAATCAATTGCACATTAATTAAATCAAATATCAATATAATATTTATCATATATATTCTTAATCATAATCATATCAAATTATCAGCTTCAACATATATTCACATCGATTCAAATTTCATTCATAATCTTTATTAAGTTTATTTAGTGGAGTAGTGGGAAGAGAACCATGGTAGACCCGGGAAACCCTGCCAGTCTACCCTGTGACCCGGGAAACCCTGCCAGTCACAAACAAATCACATTGGCCATAATCAATTCACATCTTCCTAGTGTCCCGGATATCCTGCCAGACACCTCTTCCCAAAGTTGCTACTAGTATCCCGGGAAACCCTGCCAGATACCACTTTGAGAAGAACGGATATTCTCTGTTCACATCGTATAAATATATCGGAGGCATAAAGCCCAAGGGTTGTGTTCATCACTTTGGGAGGTACCATCCCAAAGCTATCTTCCCACTATTATTTATTACAATCACACACAATCAATTCAATCTTATCACAAATAGTTTTCATGATTTCACATCAATTCAATCAAGAGTGTAATTTCTAAATTCAACCTTTCGTTAATATCATAATTTTCATATTCAACATCTATCGTAGAAAAACCCAAATTCAATCATTATATCAAAAGTTTCCAAACAAAAATTCAAATATTCACATCTAATAAATTTAATAGGAAATATAACTATAGTGCCCTAAGCATCGAGATTACATCAAAAATTCATATAAAGCTAACCCTTGACTCTATAGGGATTAGGATTACACATACCAAATTTCACATAAAATATAATCTAAAAATACCTAGGGATTAGGATTACACATACCAAATTTCACATAAAATATAATCTAAAAATACCTAGGGATTAGGATTACCTGGTCTCCGTTTTAGCTAACTTCTAAAGGGAAAAATTTGGGGCAGAGAACCAATTGATAATCAGAAAAATATAAAAATTGAAAATAATTAAAATAAACTTTTTGGAGTGAGAAGAAGAGAAATGTTGAAGAGTGAATTCGTTTGGTTAGGCTAGGCCTCTATTTATAGTTGAAGTTTTGGGGTTATACATTACTGACTCCATGCTGACTCATCATATCTAAACAATTTATGTTTGTTGCCTCATCCTATCTAAACAATTTATGTTTGTTGGATCATCATATCTAAACAATTTATGTTTGTTGAATCATCATATCTAAAGAATTTATGTTTGTTGAATCATAATATCTAAATAATTTATGTTTGTTGACTTATCATATCTAAACAATTTATGTTAGTTGAATCATCATATCTAAACAATTTATGTTTGTTGACTCATCCTATCCAATCAAACATTACCAATCAAATAATCAAACATTAAATCATAATAATAAATCAAATAATCACAATTTATCATCCATTATTATTATTACTAATTTATAATTTATTACTATTATTAATTTATTGTATTATAAATTACTATTATTTTCCTGGGATATTACATTCTACCTTCCTTAAAAGAAATTTCGTCCTCGAAACTTAAAAGTTTGAGTTTCTCAATTAACTAAAGGCATAAGGTTAAAGTTAATAAAAATATGGGGTATTACAGTAGATCTCAGTAAAAGTTTACTTTCAAAGTTTATAATTGGTCAAAGGTAACTCTACATAGGCCATGAAGGATTGCACCTCATATGCTTCTTCTATGGCCAGTATGGCCTTAGAAACGACCATTGTTTAATTAATTCGGAGAACCAAAGGAAAGCTAGAGAGGGAGCAGGAGAGGATACTCGGTGTTTACAAAATGACGAGATGACACTGTCCGTTGGATTATGGGTTTTGCTAGAAACTTGGGTGCTGGAAGCTCTGTTAAAGCAGAAGTTTAGGAGATATTATTAGGCTTGTAAGTTGCTTGGAACAAAGACTTTAGAAAAATGATCCTTGAGGAAGACTAACAAATTGCCCTTCATCTAGTTAAAACTGGTTGTTCCCCTCGTCATCCTCTTGCTTGTTTAATCCACATAATGAACGAGATGCTGAACCAGGACTAGCAGGTGAAGATAGTTCATGTGTTTAGGGAAGGTAATATAGTAGATGATTATCTTGCAGGGATAGCTCATAGTCTTAGCTAGGAGACTTTTCTGCTTGATTCCCCTTTGATGGCTGTATAGAGTTAGTAAGTAGAGACCATAGAGGCATTGCTTGGCCTCAAATGGTCACAACTCTGTAATTTCCTCGTCTTTATTTTCCTGCTATACAAATTTTTTTTTAACATCAATTTAAGTTAAAGGGAATTGTCTAATTTGCTCCGTAATCCATATTATCCTTTCAAAATGTATAAGACAATGTTCATGCTTGTTTACATTTGTAAGGTGGTCTTCTTGATTAACGTTTATTCAAAGTTTAATGGAAATCACCACATGCTAGTGACCATCGCATGTTTTTTTTTCTTTTCTAAATTAATGATCATGTGATTGACACATGATAATTTCTATCAAATTATAAAAAAAATAAACTTGACCAATTCAACATTTAAATTATGATTAATTATTAATAAATCCAGATATTAAATCTCAAACTATTAGAAAATAAAAACAAGTTTCTAATTAAATTACAGACTGAAAAGCTTGCATTTAATTTTTTTTCCACTAACAAAAAAATATTAGAAAATTTACGCTTTCAACTTCAACCTCAAGATTAGGCCTAAAAATTTAGAAAACTACCTATTGAACTTGATAAATGGATTGCTATTTCATGCCTTATCTTTCTTTTCTTTTCTTTATTAAATTAATTTTAATTCAGGCGTTATGTTTTATTTTTGTGTGTTCGACTTTTTTTTTTGGGTATAATTTGTGTATTCATTGAGTTTTATAAAATAAGTTTATACAATTTATTTTAGAGTTTAATGTTTCTTATATTGTATGAGATAAAATGATCTTTTACATACAAAAAAAAATGTGGTATCCATGTGAGATCATATAAAAAGAAGAGAGAAAAAAATAAAACATGAATTTCATATATTTTTATGTGTGTATAAAATAATTTTATCTCATACAAAATAATAGCAATTAAACCCTTTATTCTACACATAAAAGACCATCATCAGAATTATTATTTTAATTTCTGTTTGGAACTAAAAGCCAAAAAAAAAAAAGTAAATGAAAGAAAGTTGTGTTATGGTTTTTTTTTTCTTAAAACTGTTTTGTAAAATAGTTATGGAAACAGTTGTTTTCTGTGTTTTTTTTTGTTTTGAAAGTTAAAAACTAAAATAGGAAACAAAAATAAGCTAAACATGCTCTCTAAATTTGATTCTAAAAACAAAAAATTAATTACAATTTTTTAATTTTTTTTTACAAAACAGATCTTGACAAACGAATTTTTTTATTTTCTTGTCTGAAAACTAATTTTTTTTTTTTAAAATAGTAATCAAAGATAGCCTTAATTTCACAATTTAGAACCCTAAAGAAGATCCAGGCACTGCCAGTTACGACGTCGCAGGATATCGAACGGCTGAGATATAATTGTAAACCAAACCTATTAATCAGGAATAAGGTGTACCGTAGCAGATTACTACTAGTGTACCTTGTGAAATCTCATCATCTGAATAGTGAAAGAGAGAGGTATCAACGCGAAGCATAGAAGAAGCCCTAAGCGTTAGAGAGAAAGCTGAAAAAACACTGTGATGGCACTCTCTGGTCGTCTCTTTTCCAAATCCAAGTTGGTCTGTTTATAATCTCTCATTTCTTCTCTGTTTTATTTCCTTTTCTCTTCCGATTAGCGATTGCATTTCTCTTTCATCTTCTCACTTCTGATTCTCTTGTTGAAATGTTGCGATCTGCATTTTTTATTTTTTTTTACAAAACGCGATCTCAATATTTAGAAAATCAAATTACGTCAAAATGAGTGAATTTTCCCTAGATTTGAAGGCTTAAAGATATCGTTTGTTAATTTCTTCTGGCATATTAGATTAGGTTAATCTTTTTCCCCTCAATTTTATAGTTACGTTTTGCACTTAGGTGTGTGCAACTAGAACTAGTCAATACATTGAGTTGGTGATCCCTGATCAACATCATCATTTGAAAAAAATGATGTGTTGGAGCTCGGTCATATTGAGATGCTTAATCGTCTGTGAAAATAAATATATCATTGAATGATATATTTGCAGCGTTAGTTATATAATTTTTTTTTCATGCTTAAGCACACTAGTTAGTTAATATGTATAACTTGGTTATTAATTCAAAAGTGACGGGCCTATGGTTATTAATATCTACCTACTGATTTTTTGGCCATGTCCTCTTCTTATAGGTGTATGGTAGTCAAATACTTCTGCAAAAGGAGTATGCTGTTCCTGTTCGTCGCTTTGCTAAAGAGTCTGAGCCTCCTAAGCTTAAGGGAGATGGTGAGTTCTCCTCTAGTGTTGTATTATTTATTGATATTTCCTTCATTGAGTTAATCACTGGGATTTTGGGTTCGAGATAGCCACGGGCATGCTGGTGTTTTGTTAACTTGTGGGTCTATAGCTTCCCAGTTCCTTGTGGGGCACCTTCTGTAATAGTACGAATAGTTATTGAAGTTGAAGTGAAAGAAATATCATGCTATATGCTTCTCTGTTTAATCTAGTAGTCAGATTTTTAGTAGTTTGTCTTACTGTGTATGCGTGCAACTCGAGTTGACTTTATGTTAAATACACAAAAAAATATTTACTTTGATCTTCTAATGGATTTTTTTTTATGTCACTTTCTGACAATATACTGTTAATTGAATGGAAAAAGAGATGCTGAAGAACGTTTTTGTGGAGGTGAAGAACAAATTTGAGACAGCCATAGGAATATTAAAGAAGGAGAAGATCACCATAGATCCGGATGATGCAGCTGCTGTTTCTCATTATGCAAATGTCATGAAAACAGTTAGAGAGAAGTGAGATTCTGCTTTACCTTATTATTTTATCAGAGTCTTTCTGCTTAATATATTGTTGGTTTTTATCTTGTAATCTTGCAAACATTTGTTGTCCCTTTTTAAAAAGTTTTAACTATGTTGTGCCTACAACTTGTGCATTCTGCAGGGCAAACTTGTTGTCAGAGTCCCAGGAAATCCAATCTACCATTGACATAGAGACACAAGATATTCCAGATGCTCGAACTTATCTATTGACACTGAAAGAAATAAGAACCAGGTATGTGATGGTCTATTCTACTTTCTTCGTTTTGTAACTAGATGTGCTTATTGATATATTATGCATGTCCTTTTACTTTTCTGTTTACACCAAGTTCATTATAATTGTTATTATATGCAATATGGTTCTTTCAATTCAGTTTACCTTTTTGACTTAATGGTTAAATAGTTCTTTTGTTTTCCTGAAAATTGTGACTACCCTAACTTATTTGTCCGGATTTACCTGATTAGTTATCTTTTTTCAAACTTTCGTGTATGTGTATGTTTTATATATACAAATGAGAGAAAAGGGCAACATGATACAAACATCCTTGCTTTTCTCTTTACATGAGCTCATACATTTATGTGTACATTCTTTTACAGGAGAGGTCTTACCGATGATCTTGGTGCAGAGGCTATGATGATGGATGCTTTAGAGAAAGTTGAAAAGGAGTTGAAGAAACCTCTACTGAGAAATGATAAGAAAGGAATGGACCTTCTCTTGGCAGAGTTTGATAAGATCAATAAGAAGTAAGTTCAGATCCCTATATCTCTTTTTTGATATATGGCCTAACATCTAGATTCTTGCCTTTGAAGATTTTCATCTGTAACTATTTTATTTCACTTTCATGGATTGTTAGCATGGGATTCTTTTAATTCTTTAATGATTTTATAAATATTTTTCTCTGATTGAGTGGCATTTACCATCTTCATTATATTGGAAAATGCTCATTTCATCTGACGGTGAAGAGGAGAGAATTTTACTGAGTAGAAGGAAGATGTCCATTGACTCCTCTAATATACAAATTTTTATGTAATTTTGTTCTTTTAAAAATATTGAACCTTGCATCACATTGTTACTTGTTAGGGAATTGTATAGTCTACTCTTTGTTTGTTGTTAATTGGCCTACTTTTTTGGCTGAGTATTCAATTTGTTGTTTAAATGCCTAATTCACCAGTGAGGATTCTGAAGTGTTTAATTTAATTCTCTGCAGTTGAGAAGAATGAATAACTGGGTTATAATTACTTTTGTTTTCTTTTTTGTTTTTCTCCTTTCTTCCACCTTTGGTGGTGCCACCTTAGACTTGGAATTCAAAAAGAAAATCTACCAAAGTATGAAGAGGAGCTAGAAAACAAATTAGCCAAAGCACAACTAGAGGAGCTGAAGAAGGATGTTCTTGAGGCAATGGATACTCAAAAGAAGAGGTATCACTCGTGACTCCTTTTCTTACTATTGGTTATTTTTTTTCTCTTCTCCATTCTCTTGATGCTTTTGTACCCAGAACACCTGTGATATTCCCATGATAGTTATCTCTATTTCATACTGAATTTTAACTCCTAAGATAGCAGTATATAATGATTCCTGGGCTTTTCCTAGCATTGTTGGTTTATGGCTTTTGGATTTGGAATAATGAATTATGACATGGTGACCAATAGATTTGTTGGAAATAGGAATATTGTTTTCTCTCCTACTCTTAGAAACTGTTTACTCGTGTTTCTAGATGCAGTTGGATAGAAATTTTAAACCATTTTAGGATTCATTTTTCCTGTGTGTTTGCCATTTCAGGGAGGAATTCAAGGATGAGCCTGAATCAGTTGATGTCAAAACTTTGGACATCCGAAACTTCCTTTAAAATGTCTTCAAGATGTTTGCATACATTAGAAATTATTGCATTTGGATAATGGTGAAGCCGTGTTTCTTCAATAAGTAGACACCACTGATTTTGAAGTGCAACACTGATGCCAGTTTGAAGATTCTTGAGTTTTCAAGGTCTTTGTATTCCAAATTCCAGGTTAAAACTGGAAGTTGAAGAGATCAAATTTTCGAAAATTTTCTTGTGCCAGATTGTTTTCAAGTATTTATTCTTTTTGATATTATGGTTGTTCCCAATTCACATGGCATCCATTGACTAATCGAAATTCCGCGACCCAGGCAACTCAGCATTTAAAATAAAGTATTCCATATACCAAAAAAGAAGTTTGTGATAAATCGTCATATTATATTGCACCACTTTTTCTGGTTTTGAGCATGCAAGTTTACAGATTCACCTTGGGGGTTTTTACAGATTCTTTGACTGAGTGCTTTACTAAGTAGTTCCAATTTTCGTTATTCTTGAACAAGTATGGTGTTATAAGCATGATGACTCCCATTTGAAAGCTAATTGAAACTGAATCTGAGCATCTGCCAACGTTTGAAAATACTCTCTTAAATTATTATAGAAAAATATTGGGAATATAGTTTTTTATCTTAAAGAGAAGAGAAGGGGAAAACAAAAAGTGGATTTCTAATACTATTTTAAACATATTTTATTATTTCATTATTTGGATTTTAAGTAGAGGATTAAACGGCTTTTTCTTTTTTGGTTAGTACAATTTGAATACAAAATCGATGAAAATTGTTAAGTTGTGTTGGAGGGGAGATAGACACTGTGCAATGAAGTTTTGATTTTTATTAAATTAAGCAACTTAAAAGTCAAGAATCGAGTGTGTAAATATGACTAAATATGTCATGGTCCTTAACATTCTAGAAATAAAAAGAGGATGAATTCATTCACATTTGCGTACAAAATATATTTTTTTTCATTGTAATTATTGAATTATAAAAAGTAATTACTATAAAGAGCACCTCAAAATATTAAAATAAATAAAACATGATGCATAAAAAACCCGACAAACTTCTCAAGAAAAAATCTTGTAAAAAATAAAACTAATTACGAATAAATAATTTTGTCTATCATTAAATACGTTTATATAGGGAAAGAACTCAAGAAACTTCTGGCAAAGTTTCCAGAGTTAGAAAAAAATAAAAAAAGACAAGTGAAGAGGTAAGTTAGTACATTTGTAGTTAGTTTTGTGAGTGGTTGTCTGTTTTCCTAGTTTTGATGTCTCTGCAATTTCATATTAATCTTCTGACACCCCTTCGAAGGTTTGGTTTTGTTCATAACGCAAACTGTTTCCCTTTTCATTTTCACCATGCCGGAACCTCTCCCTTACTCTCGTTTCCCTCTTCACCACCACACACCAATTTTCGCTTTCGTCCATCAACATCCGTCATCTCCGCCATGACGGCTGAGCAGCCACCTGAGCCTCCGGTGAGGATGGTGGCTGTTGTTGGCCATGGAACAGTCAGCCCTCTCAAGTCTGCATCATGGGAAGAAGTTATGCTTCACACTGTTAAGTATCCTCACTCTTCACCTAAACTAGTTTTCTTTTTATTTTAGAGGAGAGATATTTTTACTACCAAGTACCAACTTACTACCTATTTAATCATCATTAGATCAATATTTTCTCTCTTTTTTCAATTTTTTTTTTAACATTCTCTCTATTTGATGCAATGATGATTAGATCGGTAATAAGTTGATAGTAAAAAATTTTGGTTATAAGAATATCTTCCCTCTTCTTTTTAATGGTATTTTGATTGTTATTGACTTTGATTTAAATGAGTTTGATAAGTGAGTTATAATAATACTTTTGTTTTTAGTGAATCAAAAGAGTTTATGTTTGTTATATGAGTAGTGTTATTAATTTTTTTAATTGGGTCCAGTGTCATTAATATTCCCTTTTACCAGGCAAAAAAATTGAAATGGGTTGATGAAGGGTATGAACTTCTTGTATTTACTGATGAATGTATTCAATCTAATGGACAAATGGCCATGAAATTCAAGAGAGAATTACTAAAGGCTGATATATTGGTTATTGTTGCTGTTACAAACAAAGAATCAATCAAGTGGATTGAAATCAACAGCCAGAGTATTGAAAATGTAATATGCTTTGACTCTTCACAAGATTTGAAGAACAAATTAGGAGGCTATGATGTTCACAGTGAAGTGAGAGGAAGTATATTTGGGAATCTGTTGGGAAATTCTCATTTAGATAAAACTAAAGAGTCACATGAAGTAGTGAGAACTGTATCTGAAGCATGGGATCGACGTAGTTCTGATGATATAAGGTTCTGTTTGCTGGTGCTAATCAATGCTTATATAAGGCCAGTTCCAGTGTTGAAGAACTTGAGAGCAAAGGGTTTTTCTACCTTAAACTGTATGTTGAGGAACTGTGGTCGTCAGGTACTTAACTGCTTGTTGGATCCCAATTGTAGAAAAGCTCTTCAATGCTTGAATCAGTGTAGCCCTGTTGATCAAGTATGTAACTATCGATGTATTGCATCATATGAAAGTGAAAATCTAGAAGCCTTTTCACTTTGTGTATTACAGAAAAACAACTGTCTTGAGTTGGAAGCAGAAGTCCCTGACAAGCCGTATGTGCCGCCGATGGTTAAGTTTCGGGGGAAGAACTTAAGTTATGAAATGGCAGAAGATTTGTTTGTAGGTTGGTTGGGGAGTTTGCAATGGAGCTGGCGGGTTTTAGCAGGGCAAAATCCAGCATATGATCAATTTCCATGTCAATACCAGCTATTCTATAGAGGAAAGGCAAAAGGGTCGTTTTGGTATGAACCAGTATTTCAGGTAAAAACATTAGAAGGCCAAATGGTATGGAGGAGGAGAAAATATAGGGTTAAAAGGGGTAAGATACCTGGTACATTCTATTTCAGTGTATTAGATAATGGAGTTGTTTCAAATGAGTTTTGGACAATTGTGGATGTAGCTGATGATCTTAGTTGGGGTTTGTTCCACTATCATGGAGCTGCTCGAGCTGCAGGACAGTCTTATACTGGGGCAGTACTTGTTAGTCCTGATGGAGCATTTCCAAATGAGAGAGAGAGGACAAGAATAGTTGGTGCACTAGACAAATGTGGGATTAAAGAGTGGGAGCTTTACTTTGTTGACAATTGTTCATGCATAGATCCTCCTTTGGGAATTCCAGAGGGTTCAAGTTTACATGCTATAGTTCATATTGATGATCCAAATTGGATTCCTGTCTGATTGTTAGTGCCCCAAACATATAAGAATTTGTAATATTCTCGTTCTGGTTACATCCGGCATATCTCTAGGTTCAATATTTAATGCAAATTATATTTAGAGTAAATATCCTTTTTGGTCATCAGCAAATTTCACGATGTCCGCTTTAGTCCCTAACAAATAAAAAAACTATTTGTGGTCCTTAAGAAATTCAAAATGGACCCATTTAGTTGAAATAGTGGTCCCTCACAAATTCAAAAAAGATCCATATTAGTACCTCAAAAGGATTAAAATGGACCCACTTTGAATTTCTTAGGGATCACGAAGTCTTTTTTTTTTTAGGGATTAAAGTGGGCATCGTAAAATTTATTCTGTTCCTGGTCACTGTTCGCGAAGTTACTGAATTGAAATCACCTTGTTGCCAGTGCCTATAAAGGAAACATGTATATTATAGTTCTAGTTTGCATGTTGAAACGTGATTCGTAGATTGGAAGAGGGGAACTAAAGTTTACCTCGATTATGTGAAACGAACAGATTCAAGCATGTATATTTTATAAAAAATGAAGTAGCGTTATTGACTTTCTATATGAATATCTGATCATAAGCCTCCCACTTTAGATCGCTGTGTTCGCTTAACGTTGGGAACCTATGGAGTATTAATACAGATGACACCCAACAAATTTAAAAGTATTGCACTTTTCTTCTTTTATATATTACAAGTTGAATATATACTTATGAACATTTTAATAGTGTTTATTACCGAATTTCAAATTAGAAATCCAACAACTACAGAAACCCCAACAGATCTTCAGATCAGATTAATCGCTTATGAGAGATAAATTTTCTCGGAAAGGAAGTGTTCCCAACATTCATATAGTCGTCCACCAAAGGAGAAAAAACTGGCAATGGCCTCCCATAATACTTTACCAACTGTGGTCATGCACTGAATGATATGTAGATATATTCCTCTTCAGCTGTTGCATTTATGTCAAATACTAATAATACATCAATGTTGTCCTCTGATTTCTTTGAAGAAAACATCAAGAAGAGAAAAAAGCATCGAGTATAAAAGTAATAATATAGAATCCTGTACTCAAATTAATAAAAACAATTGCTCTCGGCCACCAAGACCAATCCTGGATATCATCCGTCGGCTCTTGTCTGATGATTTTTTTCCGTCGTTTTCAATTTGGACGTTTACTTTGCTCTATATCACCGTTTTGACTCCAGTCCAGGACTAACAATAAATGGAATCATGGTATTATCTATGATGGTTCTTCTCATAGTCAAGATCTTTTCCTTTTACTTGATTTATGGTTGTGGTTGTCTTTACCACGCTTTTTGTCACTCTTATGACTTCCCTTCTCTTTTTCAGGCTTTCCTACATTCCTACTGGACTTCACACTAATAAGACCACCTGTGGGTATATTTCCTCCATTGTTTTGTATAACATTCTCAAAGCCAGATTCTCCATCTTCAATTGCATACTTCTGGAACAATTCAGGAGTAAAGAGTGCTTCCGTTTTTGACTTCATGTCATCCTATCCAATAATAATCATTGAAGTTAAGAGCTAAAAACAGGTGTAAACAAGAAAGGATTCAGGTTTGGGTAGGGATCTTCAAAAAAAAAAAAAAAAAAAGTAACAGATGAAGCTACATACCTCAACTTGTTTAGCTGCATTGTTGAGATCTTCGTCCAAAGAGACACTATGCGGTTCCATGACAATCTAGTGACAATAGAACAAAATCCAGAAAGAGGTAAAAGAAAAGAAGGCTCAAAATTAAAGGATGATAAAAATGGGAGCCACAAAATAGTAGAATTTACGTCCCTAAACACATTGCAATACATGCATGTGAGGAGTTCACTAACCAAACTTGGCTATGAATTCTAGTGAAAACATCAAAAGCCATGGAATACACAAGGTAAACCAGTACTAAGAAACTTACTTCTTTCAGTCGTGGCAAGGTTGATTCAATCTCCTTGGATGCGAGGCCATTTAGATATTTGTAGAACTTCTTCATAACCTTTATAAATAGAGACAATATTTGTTGCCTTTCCAACTTCGTTTGTCCCTGTTGAACGAAATGGCAAATAAGAGAATGCGTTACATCTTTTTGTAAAGGCACCAATGGGGGGAAGACATGAAACGGGAAGAATACTTTCACCTCAGGAAAAAAAACAAGGTGGTGCACTTGTAACACAAACAATATCAAGCAATGGATTTAAGAGTGATTCGTTAATTTGAATGAATATCATGTACAAGAGACAAGTAAACAAGGCATGTGAGTGTGATATTTCACTAAACAAACTAGTAAGTTGACAAACAGACCTCAATGTACGAAATGTTCTGGTTCTGCAGACCAATGCAGAGTAACACTGAAGCTTGAGCATATGACAATGTAACTGGAAGCTTTTCTTGGAAGTACAGATGTGTAAGGGTGGGAACTAAATCCAAAATCTGTCAAATAAAAAAAGGTCAAGATCATACTTAAAAGAACTTCAAATCACATACACAGGTATTCAAAATTGTTATATCACGGGTCTAAGCTTGGCACAATTACATCACAACTTCAACAGTCTGTATATGGTGCATACTGTTTGATGTAACATTAGCCCACCACCGCAAACCATTTTAAATGCCATTCAACCTCAGGCAGAACATCGTCTAATTTTCTGATTTTGTTCCATCACAATTCTCACATATTCATGCCCATATGCATGTGATGCAAACTCAAGTGAACAACCATGCCAAGTTAAATGACACTTACTTAAGGTAAGAATGTATTAATTTCCACTCATCATTTCAAGTTACTATGGAAGCTTAAATACTTTTCTGTTGACCACGATTTTTTTTTTTACTTTTTTTTTGGGTGGGGGACGGGGATGGAATTCTACCTTAAAAATTTAAAACCTTTGTAACAAAAACATAAAATGAGACAATCTCAAAGGGAGTGAGAACCATCAGAACAGACAATTTTCAATTACCATTAGACATGTCATCATCAAGACACCGTTAAGAAAAACTGATTAGTATCAAACCCATCACTTGAGATCTTACCAGATGAAAGTCAGCAAGATTGTCAACATAAGCCTCTAGGCGCTTCATGTCATGGGGTGATAAATATTCTCTAACTGACCCCAAAAATTTATCAGAAGTAGTCTTCGCAGGTTCTTGTTTTGTGAAATTGATTTTTGGATCTATGATGCTGGATAAATTATCAATATAATAATAAGCATATCAAAAAATGGAGAAGTAATAAAGGGATAGAGATCCAGCCAAGTTCAAGGAACTCTAAAGGTCTAGCTTTTAAAATATTCACTTCTACATCTGAATTCTAATCAACGAGTAAGATTATGCAAAAGCTTTAGAACTTTATGTAAGGATAAAAACATGAATTTAACTTTTCATTTCTCAGACCAAAATAAACTTACCTTCCTAAAATAAAGTGCTGATTGAAGGGTAATTGTGGTATCTTGCAAAAGACATGTGATCTTTCCTTCTTTATTATAAATTGAAAAAAAAGAAGCAATTCTCATTTTGCATAATACACTGATGGGCTAGGATTAGTGGGCCCAAGTTTAGCAATGCAAATTAGTTAGTAAATTAGCTAGTTTGTTAGGAAACTATTCTAGAATGTTCTGGTAAGTAGGATAAAAGGTGAGTGACTGTGTGTAGTGAGGTATTCATGTATTCAGAAGTGGTTAGTGGGAAAATGGGAAACCTCTAGGGAACTCTTGAGCCTAGGTATTTGGTTTGAGGGGGAGTTGAGGCTTTTCTGGTTTATTTTCTGCATTTTATATTGTGTTAGTATATGTAAAAAGAGGCTATGCCTCCATTGTTAATGAGATCAGTGTTGTATTTTTCTGGGTTCCATCAATTTGATATCAGAGCACTTCCGATCTAGGGGTGCTTCCTGGTCCAGATTCAAAAAATAAAAAAATAAAAAAAATCGAGCAACAGATCCAGATCTGATACAATGGTTCCAAAATTTTACGGAGACGAAGATGGAATGAAAGCTTCGGGATGGTTGCTTGGGCTTGAACAACATTTTCAAGCAAACCAAATTCCAGAAGCTGATATGTTGGAAGAGGCTGTGAAGGGGTTGAGAGGTGGTGCTCTCAGCTGGTACAAACGTTGGAGTGTGCTCAGTCTCCATGCAAGTTGGCGGAGCTTTGATAGAGCATTTATAGGGAGATATATACCTGAGATTTATATAGTAGATGAAGTTGAAGTATCAAATAAACCAGAAAAAAAGGAGGAAAAAGTTGAAAAAAATATAAAAGAAGAGGCGAACAAGGTAAACAGAGAAGAAAACAAAATAGAAAGAGCAGAGGGAGAAGAAAAAAAAAGAGAACAAAAAGAAACTGATGAGGAGGCTGAAAGTGCAGCATACAAGGGGAATGATGACGACGAAAGAAAAAAAAAGAAAAAAGAAAAAGAGAAGAAAATTGAAGAAGAACAAAAAGAAGAAGCAATCGAAGAAGCAGAAAACAACATTGAAGAAGAAACAAAAGAAACAAAAGAAAAAAAAGAACAAGAAGAAGAAGACGAAACAGAACCAGAAGAAAAAAAAGAAAACGAAGGAGAGCGAGTCAAAGAGGTGAAGCAAGCTGCAATTCTAACCGGATTGAAGGAAGAGGTTTGTGCAGAAACTCGACTACAGGATATGACTGAGCTAGGGAGGACGATGACTAACATGGAGGGTATCAATTCGTTGGCTCAGTGCGCAGAAGAGAAAGAACGAGTGATGGGGAAGATGATGGACAACGTGGGCAGCGGAAGATCGAATAACAATGGGCTTGGATCTAGTCAACAATCACGGGGTGCTCTTTCAATGTCAAGCGGTTCAAGTAACCCAAATAGCGAAGGAGGTGGAGGGGGTAATAATGGGATAAATAATGGGCCTAATTGCAATCATGGGCCCATTACAAATGGGCAAACCAGAATGTCTATTTTTTATCTAGGTCATACCATCATTAATGGAGAGGAGCAAGGTTCGACATCAGCTTTGGTGACCAATGGAGGCAGTGAGGACAGACGTGGCGGGAGATACCGACGGCTGACGGCGGAGGAAATGGATGACCGCCGACGATGCACCCTCTGTTGTGTAAAAGCAAGGGATGCGCCGGCAATGGAGGCACGAGAGCCGATGACGCCACCGCCACCGGAGAAGGTGACCTTTCCCCCACCATTACCTGACCCACCGAACTTGAAAGGTACATTGGGTGCTGTCAGAAATGTTGTTTTGGCAGACACATGGATACAAATTACTTTTCGAGCACTTCCTTTCAGAAAATGGAGAGAAACTGAAGTTACAGCTGCTGCTGGATGTGGTTGCTCCAGGTTAGAGAACTTGGGCCCATTTCCTGGTTTAATGGGTCAGGCCCAGTTTGGTGTTAATGTTGAATTGTGTGGGTTTACTCACAATATTGAGGAAATGTGTTTAGTGTATATGTGTTCTGTTTTCCCTTTGGTGTTGCACCTACTGATGTTCCCATCTACAAATGGTGCCATTGGGCAAACACCCTGTTTCTTGATCATCATTTTCTTTGAGGTAGATAGAATAACAGATCAAACTTCAAATTTGCCAAGATGGTGTGCATCTGGTTATGATGTTGAATCTAGTGCTTCGGGTGATGCTATTCTGAAAGCCAAGGCAGCCAGTGAGGCAATAAAGAAAGTATCTCAAGTACAAGCAGTTGGCCCAATCACATTTTCGATTAAATTTCAGCCACATCTTGTTCCGACCATGTATGCAAGTGAAACTGATTTGAGGGGAATGAATGGGGAATATACTGACGGTGATGTTCATGAAATGAAAACATTGCAATTGCTAATGGGGTCCATATGCTTCAAGCAATGGGACCCTGGTGGATGGTCAATTACATCCCCTATCATCTTCCTCATCTTGAGGACAAGGTGAATTTTGAATGGGGAGTATTGATGGGCTAGGATTAGTGGGCCCAAGTTTAGCAATGCAAATTAGTTAGTAAATTAGCTAGTTTGTTAGGAAAACTATTCTAGAATGTTCTAGTAAATTAGTGAGTGTGTGTAGTGAGGTATTCATGTATTCAGAAGTGGTTAGTGGGAAAATGGGAAACCTCTAGGGAACTCTTGAGCCTAGGTATTTGGTTTGAGGGGGAGTTGAGGCTTTTCTGGTTTATTTTCTGCATTTTATATTGTGTTAGTATATGTAAAAAGAGGCTATGCCTCCATTGTTAATGAGATCAGTGTTGTATTTTTCTGGGTTCCATCAATTTGATGGGCTAGGATTAGTGGGCCCAAGTTAGCAATGCAAAATTAGTTAATGAATTAGTTAGTTTGTTAGGGAAATTATTCTAGAATATTCTAGCCAGTAGGATAAAAGGTGAGGGAGTGTGTGTAGTGAGGTATTCATGTATTCAGATTATTGGAGTGGGGTTTTGGAAAGGATCTCTTGGGATCTCTTTGGCCTAGGTATTTGGCTTTAGAGTGAGTGAGGTCTTTTAGTGTATATTTTCTGCATTTTATCTTGAATTAGTGTTTGTAATTTCTTGATTTAGTAAATACATTTGTTATAATTTTCTGGGTTCCATCAATTTGGTATCAAAGCACTACAATTCTGGGAGTGTTTGTGATCCAAAAAAAAAACAAAAAAAAAAATCGAAGATCTGATTCAGATCTGAAAAAAAAAAAGAATCGAAGAACAGATCTTGAAAAAAAAAAAAATGATGAAATTCAGATTCACTGCTGTTCCAAAATTCTTTGGAGAAGGAGATGATGCTTGGGGATGGCTGATCGATTTGGAACAATATTTCCAGATCGAAGGAATCAATGAAGATCAAAAATATAGGGAAACAGTGAGAGGACTAAGAGGGAGTGCGTTCAATTGGTATCAAGGTTGGAAGTGGTTGAATCTTACTGCAAATTTGAAGAAGTTTGAGAAGGCATTCATAGAGAAATATTTACCTGAGATTTTATTGGTAGATGATGGAGAATCAGATCCACCAATTTATGGTGATCAAGTAGCAAAGGAACAAATCAAAGAAGGCAAAGAAAAAGAAGAAAAATCAGCTATTGAAGAAGAAGAAGACGCCGAAGATCACAAGGCAGAAAAGCAAATCAGCGAAGACAGATCCAAAAAAGAAGAAGACAAAGAAGCATTAGATCGTAAAACCAAAGAATATGTTGAAGATAGAAAAGTGTTATTGGCTGTGTCCGTGGCTGTTATCAACGCAGAAGAAGAGGAAATAGAAGAAGGAGCAGAAAAAAAAGAAGAAAAAAAGGAAGAAGAAGAAGAAATCGAAACGTTGAAGCTGCAGAGAGGGAGAGAGGAAGAAGGAGCAGAAGATGAAGAAACAGTTACAGATCAAAAAGAAGTAGAGGTTGAAGAAGAACACCAGGAAAAGGATGGGAAAGAGCAAGGTCAAGGGAACGATGAATCGGAAAACCTGAAGGTCTGCATGGAGGAAAGGCCGAGGAGGGGGGAAATGGCTGGTTTCTCCGGTGAAGATCTGCACAACAAAATTTACAAAGCTGAGTGTTGTTGTCGGCTCAATCGAATCCTAATTGATGCAAGGGTGGAAGCGTGTCTCGAAGGCAAAGCTCTCAATCGGGCCTCTACTAACTCTGATTCACGGCCCAATATTGGTGGTATTAATGGTCGAAATGCTCTTGGCCAAGCGAAAATACAATCAGGTCAAAATAAGTTTGAATTGGGGAATGTTAATGGGCTGGTGGGGAGACCCATTATGAGCAGCAAAAACAATATGGGTGGGCAGCATATGGGAAGAAGTCTTGGAAGAAATGGGCCACAAATCACAGCCCAAAATGGGGAGTCCAGCAAGAGAACACGAATCAGTTTTCATAGGGTAGTTTGGGAGAGGCCCAACCGTGACGAAACCAGTATCGCCAATGCAAACCCTTACGGAGGTGAGAGAACGGCGCTAGGGACAGCAACAAAAGATGGCACGCAAGGAGGACGTCGTGGTTTGCGCTTTCACCGCCTAACACAAGATGAGAGGGACGATAGAAGTTGGAGCAATTTTCCTTTCGGAACTGTTGAAGCGCTACAGCTGCCAGGGAAATTGGAGATAGCTACCAGTCTACAAGCCCAAGGGTGTGCAACGGGGTCATATTGGGTTTGCATCATTTGTCTGTGGTACAGGATCTTTTTGCTTTTAATTTGAGTGGGGTTGATGTGATCCTCGGTTATGAATGGTTACAGGGGTTAGGTGAGATTCATGGAAAGAAAGTGGAATTGAAACTTCAAATGAAGTCTAGGTGCTTCAAGCAATGGGACCCAGGTGGATGTTCAATTACATTCCCCTATCATCTTCCTCACCTTGAGGACAAGGTGAATTTTGAATGGGGAGTATTGATGGGCTAGGATTAGTGGGCCCAAGTTAGCAATGCAAAATTAGTTAATGAATTAGTTAGTTTGTTAGGGAAATTATTCTAGAATATTCTAGCCATTAGGATAAAAGGTGAGGGAGTGTGTGTAGTGAGGTATTCATGTATTCAGATTATTGGAGTGGGGTTTTGGAAAGGATCTCTTGGGATCTCTTTGGCCTAGGTATTTGGCTTTAGAGTGAGTGAGGTCTTTTAGTGTATATTTTCTGCATTTTATCTTGAATTAGTGTTTGTAATTTCTTGATTTAGTAAATACATTTGTTATAATTTTCTGGGTTCCATCATACACATATAAAACAGACTGCTTATTTCCATTTCATGCACAAGTCTGTCTTATTTTCAAATATATTATTTCACAAGACGTCAACAGGGAAGGTAATCATAGCCAAAAACACAAGTGAAAAAGAAATCTTTTTGGTTCAAGAAAAATAAAGTCAAGTTAAAGTCAAGTTCCTTACTTTAAAAAAAAACAGAGCTCCTCTCGGGTGTATTCCGGTAAATCTTGATTCCTGTTCCTTATTCATTACCCAAATAGGGACAACTTTATCTTTGCTAATCTCCTTTGGAAGTCTGAGGTCTCCTAAGGTGAAGTCCTTCATTTAGATATGCAGACCACACAGAGCTATATCTCCTAATATTTGTGTTGTATATTTTTTCCTAATTACGAGATTAGCAGCCATGTATTTTATACTCTTCAAATGCTAGATACTTAGGCATAGAGGCATAGACTTTTTGATATTCTTGGTGAATGTGTCATTTCAAAGGTTTAGGGAGGAATAAAGAGGTCAGGATTCTTCAGCAATGCATAATGTATTCCAATCATTTGGTGCATATGGTAGGTGAAGAATGCAGGAGTTTTCAGGGACAATTTTGTTTTCCTACATTCACTTTTATGGATATAGTAAAGTAATCTCAACCACTTTATGGTGCTCAGCTAATGGATATTCTAAAAGAGATTATATGGTAGACATGCGAAAAGACTAGCAAGCTTTGTTCTTGAATCGTCTTTCTAGTTTGCTTTGGTTTTTCGGTGTTTTGTGTTATATTTTCTTTTAGGAGTATATATTATCCTCTGCTTTTGTTCTTTATTTTTTCATCTAACAATACTTCTTTTATTCAAAAAATAAAATAGATATGTGGAAAATCTTATTCATTAATATGATTTAATTGTCAATATTTCCATTACTCGAGATCCTTACAATTCAAGGAACTTCAAAATATCCACATCGATTTCTGAGAATCGAGAACAGTGAACCGTTAAATTATTAATACTAACCTCAAAGCAAGCTTGTATTCAATGCCACGAAAAGTGGAAGCCAGAAGTCTAGTAAATCTTTGCCTGAAATCTATAAATAGAGAACTAAATCATCAACAATTAACAAAATTAATCACAAATATCATAACGGCAAAGGTAGATGAACCCACCTTGGTAGAAAGGACCAAAAAAGCCCAACTGATTTGATCCATCAACTTCAATTTCATCATTGTTTAAGGGTTTTAGAATCATACATGTATGCTCACCGGTCACATTATTCTATCAAGTTGAGGGAACACTATGTTACTTAATCATAAAAATAAATTCAGTATCATAGTCTACTGCTTAAGAAAAAACAAAGCTTAACTGGAATCTGGCCAATGTAGAAGGGAGCAAATTTATGCTTCCTCCAAAAGCGAAAAAGGTCCAATGTTAGCCCAAATGAGACACCAATGTAGTGGAGCTTCTCTGGGCGTCTTTCACGCAGATGTACTAGCAAATGAGGAAGATCTGTTCTAGGTTTTATATTTTCTTCAAGTAGCGAAACCTGAATTCATAGTAATATCATAATAAAGGTAACAGATATATTGGAAATATAAACATAAATCGATAGACTTATGAGCATAGACAATAACAAATCAAATATAGCTCATCATTCTTGCTCAAATTGCAGCCTTCACACTCACACTATGTTTGAACTCCGTCATTAAACACTATCTAAAAGCTAAAAGAAACCAATTATTAGAAAAGTGCTAGCACACATAAGCACGGACCTGACTGAAAGTAATTGTCTTTCTGATGTGTTTCCAGTAATAAAATTGTTGAATATGAACAAGGACACATGGTAAACAAGGTTTATCAAGAACAGAGTATGATTCCTATAAAAGACAGAATTTTTACATAGAAGAAATACATCCCAGACACACAATGTATAGGGGCTTCCCCCTCCTCTCTGAGACACTTAAACAAACAGAACTATCTAAACCTGTTCCAAAAAGGGACTTTAGAAGTAACATACCTTCTCAGCAGCTTCTGTAACTCTAACTCGAGGAGCCTGCTCTTCATCTTCAACATCAATCTCAGAGATAGGAGTAAGTTGTCCTTCATAGTAACTGCAGACAGTAAATGATGGAAACGATTAATTGATCATGTTCTGCATTTAACATTTGACATATTAAAGACTAAAATGAGCCCTGTGTAACAGCATCTTTGGCAAAGTATTAATTGAACCAGATGATTCATACAGAAGCCAAATCATTCTTTTTTGGTTGCCCCATGCATGAGGCTCCCACCAATGTGGGGTCTCAGAGGGTTAGATGTGCATAGCCTTACCCTTACCCCACAAATGTAGAGGCTGTTTCAGTGACCAGAACATATGACCACCAGGTCTCACAGCAGCAGCCTCACTAGAAAATGGAGAGTATGCTGGAATTTTTTGTAATCAGACCACACAGGAATATATTTATACTAGTACAGAATTATTTACAGTAATTACAATCTTAATTACAAGATGATTCAACTCCTAAATTAGTTCCTTGATCCCTAGAGTATTCCCTTCCTCAGACACTCACGAAGTGGATATTTGAACTGGGTCGGCCCTTATTAGAGCACTAAATGACTGTACACAAAAATATCAGATATATTTTCTACCACACAGTTGAACCAAGGCTCACCAAACCAAATCAATATTCAATTAAAAACTTTTGAAGAACACTCAATGCTCATGGAACCTCGTGTAAAACAAAAGCTAAAATGAAAATCACTACAATCGAAGCAAGAAGACAACCATGCACTCACCATATTAAAAGCTCAACTGCCTGTGAACCATATCCAAGCTAAAATTAAAAAAAGAAGATAAAAAGTCAGAAGGGTATCGCAACTTTGGAAGAATCTGGTTAAACAAAGCCATATGCCAGAATATAGAAGTTACCCTCATGGCACTCGGGTGTGTGGCGATGCGTACAATTCGAGCACCGGAAAGTGAGGGGAAAACTGTGTCTCGGAATTGCTCACAGAATTTCCATGGTATTTGATCTCCAGAAGGTTGATGACCGTCACTCAAACTTTTCATTGCTGACTGACGAGATATCTGCCCCTCAAGGGAAACCTGCAAATAGAAGTTATTGAACGTAGGAAGTCACAACAAAAGGACAAGCTTCCGAAACAGAAAAAGGGACAATAAGCATAAACATCCATAGTATAACTACAAAGAACAGGAAATTACAAACTTAGTGCTAACACCAAACGAAAAACAAAAGTTAGAGTTGAGTGAAGGAAATAATGCAACCACCACAAAATTGAAATACTTCAAATATTCCTCGAATTACAAGTTCTGTGCAGTATGGTAAAGTACAACGGCATTAAAAAAAATCAGAAGTCATAAGCTAATAAAGAAGCTTCACATATCTGTAAAATACTGACAAGCAGTTAAGCACTATCAAGCCTCAATTTTTAAACAAAGCAAAACATAAGGTCGAAACATTTTAAATCGGTAAAAGATATTGTCCTAGTCTGTCGATGATCTCAGTACTAAAATATGTGTTTCGTACAGCCTCAATGATATGCTCTATGCTTGTTTGTTCGTAGTTGATCACAGCACAATAAACAAATCAACATTTTTCTCCATGATAATCAAGCAGTGTGAGGAAAAAAAAAACATACGGCAACAAATGCAACTTCATACATTGGTATCAGAAGAAAAAAAAAACGAGATAATGAGTGACTAAAGAATTGGAGATGTTAGGCTCTGCCAAAACAGAGAAGGCAAGGCCAGTCAAGGAAGTCAAGACAGGCCATACGCAGAAATGCAGAAAAAAATAGGATGATTTAAGCCAAAGATGCAAACCTGGACGACACACAAAATATCAGGAAGTTGATTCTTTGATTCATCAACAGGTCCTGTCATACAAATACTATTATATGTCTAATTCAAGTCATGTCATTTTAAGCAAAAGAACAATAGTAGAATTACTAGGGAAAAAAACCAAGTATACCAAGTAGTACAAATAAGTGGTGTGCTGGAGCATCTGCCATTAGTTGCAGATCATTTGGAGAATTCTTGTAATGTGAAGCAACGTATAAGGCCATCATTCGCTGCAAGACTCAAATATTTTAGTACAGCAAACACATGAAAATATCACAAGCCATCCAACATCATCAGATAAATCTGCTTTTACCTGCAGAAATACTTCACTATCTCTGTGATAGGAAAAGAGGGTATCCCGATTAACATAGTATAGATCACACTCACTAGGTGGAGGTAACCTGATTTCAGGGTAAAGAACTGTAAATAAAGATAGACAAAAATGGTCTCATCTTCCAAAGAAATATGAAATAAGCTTGATATAACCTGCTAAGATTAGGGATGACATTTGAAACATCTAAGCAAAGTAGAGTGTTAAGCCAGCTTTCAATGGGATCCCCAGAAGCATATCTGATGGATTCACTCAGGTCTATTTTCTTAAACAGATGACCTGAAAGATAAAACTCAAAATTTAGCAATAACATGCATGCATCTTTATTAAATTTTATGTATAAAAATCATTTACAGGATCATTGATAAAACTCAAAATTTAGCATTAGCGTACATGCATCTTTTTAAAATGTGAGCATAAAAATGATTTAATGGATCATTGAAAACCAAAGAACTTAATTTCATAATCCACTTAGACTGAATTTCCATTCTGAACAGCACATGACATGCACATTGTTTATTTGAATTGACTTCTAAAAGCCAGAAGCATATAAGTACCAGAAACAGAGCCTTCTGTGCTCTTAGCAGACACGTGGCTTTTCTCTTCCAATTGCTGCAGAAGTTTTAGTGATAAAGAGCGTCCAGTACCTTCATAACTTTCCATGAGTTAAAAAGAAAAAGTCTTTTCAGTAATTAAGTCACGACAGAAGTTAACTCTTTTAACTAAGAGAAACATTAAACTTGATTAAAAAGAGGAAGCAAACAGCTAATTAATTCAGAAGGATTGATAATTCTCCATCAAAAAAATGATGCTTTTGGCATGATATATGTAAAGTTTCACCATAAGCAGAGACTAGTCATACCCATTAACAGTAGAAGACAGGAAGATCAGATATGGGCCAAGCAAAGACTTCACCACCGGCAGTGGAATAGCAGCAGCTTCATCAACAACCAACAGTTCAACTTGCGAGAGCTTTTCATGCTCATGCGGCAGTATATACTGAGAAATAAAGATGGAAAACAAGCCCAGAATTACATTTACTTGTGTCCTCACAGCAACAATAAGTTTCCTTAACACCCATAATTTTTTTTAAGTCACACGCATTAATGCAGAAGCATTACATACCTGAATTGTCTGTCTGTGGTGCTTGTAAATATTGATCCTTTCAATAGCTTTCTTGTACTCAGGATTCACACTTCTCACCACATCGAAATCAATATGTTCCTATTCACATTGGAAACAGTAGCACTTTTATAAAACACCATTCAACTTTCTATACACAAACAGACCAAAAGGCAAAAGTGGTTGGGATTGATACAAATCAGGAGATAGAATATCAATTTGCATTACCATAAAGCCCTTAGAGAAATTCTATTGTCATACACCCCCTTTCCCCCAGTAGAGGAAGTGAAAAGGAGACCGTAAGACCCAAAATCATTAATCAATATGAATTGAACATTAACTTGGTATATTACTGATTAACAAAGTAAATAGGTATAACGCGACACTTACAATCACATTGGATATTCCTAGCACAGTGCCCTATATCTGGAAAGTTTTCATTTGATTTTTTCATATATGACCCAGAATTTGATAAGTTTAGTATATATTTAGCAGTTGAATTTTTAATAAAATGGAAAAAATTGTGATAAGAGGTGGTTAAAGCTAGCTGCAGCACTAGGAATAAGCTATCACTTCTCAGTTCAATAAACTATATGTTAATACTTAATAGATTTTATCACAAATTTTAGTAAAAAAGGAAATGTGTAATGGGTCTGCCGAACTTGCTTAAATTGATTGAACATAAGATCATTCTGGTGCCCATTTCTGGTCAGACCCATGGCATGGGTATTTCATTCACACACTTCCCCTATTTTTTCTTATTTATCTTCTCTTCAATTACTCACTTTCAAGAGAAGAATATCCCTTAATTTCAAGGGGAGTAAAATAATAGCTTATGTATTTCATAATTTTTCTAGACAATCATTAGAACTGGAAATTTTGCTTCCTCCACAAGTTGATAAACCAAATGTTCATAAATGGCCAAAAATGATATCTGAGTGGTTGTATGCTTCGTCAATATATTCCAGTTATCTGTTATCAATTCACAATCGATGGACAGGCATCATCTCATTGTGTATTAATTAAATATAAGCAATTGCAGTGCTCTGCTCTAACTTACTTTAGAGCACATAAACTAATCCAAATATGTACCAGATTATAATTTAAATGCACAATGAATCATTGGGAAATAAAATATAAATACAAATTGGCTGGACCAGTAAGCCAGTGGTTACTTACAACTCCAGTTCATAACCAAAGTTAAACTACCCAGTTGCCATCCTTAGAATTTTCACAACTAAATGTATCTTTGTTAAGCAATAATTGTTATAGCTCTTAACAATGGGAGATAACCTGTACCTTGTAGTCAAGTGCAGCAAAACCTTCGCGTATAAAGTCAAACAAGGTATTCAAATTCTCAGGGCTGGGTGCGGTTACAAAGATATTTGAATACCTGCATAGATAATCTTCCAATGAGACCTTCAAAAAAATTGAAGTACAACTATCACATGAAAATATCTGTATGTCTGGAAAGCATAGTACCCCACGGCAATAGCTCCGGCAATTGATAAACCAAGAGCAGCTGATTTCCCACGGCCACGGGCAGCCAACAAGGCAACAATACTACGAAGTGTCTTGTCCAAAATTGCATCCAGAAATGTGACAACAGCTTTTCCCTATAAACAGAAAACAAATAAAGCTCACATCCACCACACAGAGAAACCAATTTGTTTGACCACAGTAGACAATGCAAATTTAAGAGGTAAACAATCCTACTTGGTCCAACGTGCAACACTTCTTAATCAATGGTCCAACGGGGAAATCTTCATTTAGTTGTTCTTTAAGATTCTTCAGGTCCTGTTCTGCTTCTGAGAGTCCCTCAGAGTCCTACAAAATCAATTCAGAGACAAACAATTACATAGTATTCCACCAAAATTTAAACAAACAAGCATCTTGCTTGGCTTCCAAGAAAGGGAAGGCAGAAGAAAATAATTCCTATTTTTTGGCAATGTGATTACAAAAAAGTTGCAAACCCAACTACAATTAGTTTCACGCTAGTATAGACTTAGAGTGAGACTAGCATTTATTCAAATACTAAGGCAACAAATACTATAATTTACAAAATAAATAAATGTCTAATTATGTGCAAAATTACAAGTCTACATTTTAATAGAGAATAGTACCTCCAAAAATTATGGTAATGTCTTCCAATAATAAGTAAACATCTGACACTGACAATGAGAAATTTTGCATCCCAATATAAGACCAAAAGTGAATTTTTTTTAAAAAAAAATCACTTAACATTAAACCCCGACTAGCGAAGGTGGGGTGAGGGCAATTCATGTATCAGCTTTACCCTTGCATATTTGCAAAAAAACTATTTCTTGAATTCGAACGCTTGACCTTCCGGTCACAAAAGACCAAGAATGAAAATAATCAATAAAAAGATCTTAAACCTTTGCGGTTATCACATACTTTCGTACTATCACCAAGATTTTGAAACATTTATCATATATTGAAAGCACAACAAATAGGAACACCTTCTTTCTAGATTCTTGAGGGAGGGAAAAGGACCTGTTTGCACCATAATCTTCCAAAACATCAACCGAGACACAATATATATTTAAAATCAGAATTAAAACATGGGGTAATATAAAAAACACAAAATTCATTCTGCTAACTTTAAAATTAGGTCTTTTTAAGCGCCCCCCCACCCACAAAAAATAAAATAAAAATTCCCCCATATGTTAAATAAGTAAAACTAACAAACATGCCTTCCAACACAAAGCATTCGAGCCCAAAATCATCTGCAGTCCCCATCCAAAGAAAAAAGGAAATAGATAGTCAGAGATATAATGAGGATACCTCTTTGACAGGAACTTGGGTAATAGACCTTATGTGAGATGAAATTGGTAACACATTCAGCTCATCATCCATGACCACACAAGCCTTGCAAGAAGCAAGTGATAACAAAAAGCGTTCATTAAAGCGCCCAGTAGCCTCAGAGTGGGATTCAGTTCGGAATCTATCATGCACATCCTGCAATCAGTGAACCACGCAAAAGTTGAATTTAATGATACTTTTAGCAGAAGAATAGCCCGGTAGGTAATGGCCTTATAGGCTACTCAACCATAGAAACATAAATTTCTGGCTTTCAGGCTTCCACGTAAAGCACTTGGAGAATGAGAACAATGCAATCATTTTTATTGGACCACCAACTAAAACAATTAATTTTAGGGGCAATATCTAATTTTCACATAAAGTACATTTATTTTAGTGAAGCCTCAACCAAACATATAAGGCTATGCATCCTTTGCGATTTACATGTTGTAAAACAGTTTTAGGTTGGAGAGTTAACTTGACAAAATGTGAATTTGTTCTAGTTGAGAAATGGAGTATTTAAAACTCCTATAGTTTTTTCTCCTTTTATTAAATGATGTATGCCTTTTGGTCTATTACTGTTATAAAATATTCTTATATAACAATTGAGAAAACTCCAAATATTTCACGAAAGCTATTACCTACCTATCAGATATAAATAAGAGTTGCCTCAAAAAATGACCAGTATCCTCTTTTGGTACAAAAAATAAATTTTATGAGAAGGGTGTGTAATATCTAATGAGAGTCTTATGAACTCCAATAAATGCAATGCAAAAAAGAGAAAACAGAGAGAATATCCTGAAATCAAATTCCTATGCTCAACGATCAACCGAAGAGGAGACTATAAAGATAGTACATAAGAACTCTTATAATTGACCAAATGAATTGAAAATTAAAAAAGAAAGGACTCAAATATTGATTTGATGAATCTACATTCATACCATGACCATGGTGTACAGACTGGTCAGCGAGGATAACGAACGAAGCAACAAAACAACCAAACCTCCTCCCTCCACTGTCTCTATCGTTCTTGCTAGGAGATTCGGTGTCAACGCCTCAAAATCCTAAAAGGAAAGGCGGCAGAAAAATTGATTCATGTTGGAAAAATGGAAAGAGAAAGACAACCTAGAAGGCACAAGAGATTGAGCTAGTAGGAAGTATAAGATACCTGAAGTATACACATCCCATAGGTATTGCCCATAATTCTTTCCGAATCCTTATATAAACAATATTTTAATCCCCCACTTTCTACAAACAAAGAAAATGGATCAACTTTCTCAGGATCCAAAAGACCCCTCTGCATCAATTTTTTAATCTGCTTCCCACGTTTCTTCCTATGACTGCATTCACAATCATCATCTTAATCAAGCACATGTAAATCATCATCCATAATAACTCAAACAAACCAATACAGCAAGAGAGACTCTTATATATAGAACCTGCTTATTTCAAGCTTGTCCTTGTAACACCATAAAACAGTTGGCCTGGATTTGATCTGTGCCTTGCTAAGCATATAATGAAGATTTACAATCTGCGCACGGTAGAGACTGCATTTAGCACACTCAAATTGCACTGCTCTTAATTTCTTTGACATTAAATGAAGTTTTCCAAAATCATTCAAATTCTCACAAGCCTATAACTATAACGTAACTACAAAGAGAAATGGTGTTAGTTGTAAGAGCGAGAGACCTGGTCACGTGACTTGTCACCGATGATGACAAACATGGACCTATGCCTTGTTTTGACACCATTTTCAATGAGAGTTC
The DNA here is from genome assembly GCA_032173675.1 of Gastrolobium villosum. Lineage (NCBI taxonomy): Eukaryota > Viridiplantae > Streptophyta > Magnoliopsida > Fabales > Fabaceae > Gastrolobium > Gastrolobium villosum. The sequence continues at coordinate 742,428 of JAVKPL010014796.1, read as the reverse complement.
TAATTCGCTCATCCACTTTCTTCCTCATTTCCCTGTTACGAAATTTAAGTTCTCACAAGTTAAAATCTCGCAAGGAACAAGATAATAATAATAATAATAATCTATCAAATTGAAAATATTCCAATTCCAGCATTTCAAATCCGTACGTACTCAATAACGGCAAGGAAAGAAGGAAGCGACAATGAGACCTGGATTAAATCGACGGTGGAGCTTCTATCGGAGACAGTGATAGACTCGGCGTTTGTGGGAGTGGGGGATTCGAGGAATGAAACAAAGAACGTTGAGAGCTACAGCTTCTACTATGTTACTTGTTATGTTAGGGTTTATGGAGGGGTTAAGTTAAGGCCATATATATAATCTGGAAAAATGTGTTTCATTTAAAAGTAAGAGAGATCGAGATAGATAAAAAGAGAAAGTGAAAAAAAAAATTCCACTCTCGTTCCCGCACAATTTATCTCTATATACTTAAAATGATTTAATTGTAAGGAATAGTGTTTATTATTTGAAATGACACAACTTATATACTTTCACTTTAAGAAGTGAGATTCACATCTTTACTTTTTTTGTCAACTCTCTCCTTTTTATCTATCTCTCTCTTAAAATAACATAACTTTACTTCCTTTAAAATGACTCACATTTTATCCTCAATGTGTTTTAAAATGGCACTCATCTTTTTCATATATTATTCGCTATTGGGCCACAATATCAATAGTCACTTATTCAGTATCAGTTAGCTCCTGATTTCCTACTGTCACAGACTCACAATTGTGAATTTCCTACCCTTTTTATAAAGGTTTATCATCTATTATTTAGCATGATCATAAAAAATTTCTTACACACAATATTCTGTGAGACCCGCAGTAAAAAAGAAATTTTGCACGCAAAATGAATCTCTATAACATAACACAATCAATTTTTCTACGACGTAACTCTTATAAAACCTTTTTTATATGTATATAAGGTTTAATACTTGGCAGTGTAAATGAGTCCATCTGCTTATCAAAAATCTAAGACTTGACTTCTCTTAAATTTAGCTACGTCTGGCTTCTTTAATAAATACAAGAAGCTCAAGCCTAATTTAATGAGGTTTGTCTTGAAAACCTATTAACTCGTTCAATATATTATAATATAATATATTTTATGTCACTATATCATTAATCATATTTTTGTAATTCTATTTTTTTACTATTGTCTCTAACTCTACAAACAACTGACCAAACCGAGGTACTCTTTCTTTATTCTTTTTGAAGATTATAATATAATAAGGTTTGGAGTTTGGACAGCTTATTTTATTAATAGCAAAGTCATCAGAGGTTTATTTTATTTTTGTGTGTGTTTTTCTCTGCATTGTAGGAGGCGGCGCACATTTTCTTGATTTATTAAGTCATCATGAGCTGGATCAATATTTAAGAAGAAATTGTGGAACTTATTATTGATTTTAAAATATATGTGGATCGAAGGAGTACAAAATTTGTTGCATTTATAGTCTTAATATTTGGATCTATGTGAATTTAGAAAAAATACATTTTATAATTATAAATGAGCCAAGCCAATCTTTTAATTTTTTATAAACAAGCCAAGCCAAGAGCTTAGCTCGTACCAAGCTAATGAGCCAAGTCAAACTCAAAATAGGCTTAAAGCTCGGCTCATTTACATCTACTTGTGCCATTCAAAATGACGTTGTTATTATTATTATTATTATTATTATTATTATTTATAATCACAGGTACCCTTGAAGGGAGACAATCCTATTTGGGGGTCCAAGATTAAGATTTTTTTTTTTTTTGGTAAGCAAGATTACTTTAATTCTCTTACAAAGATAATATTAGGGAGGATTGAATATATGCTCTTATCCCACCTACTCAGTTCTTGTGTACCAAATGAGCTACATTTATTCGGTAAAATGACGTTATTTTGAAACTAGGAAAAAAATATTAATATTTTGAAAAGAAAAAAAAAATCATATAGCAAGTTGAAGTAAAATTGTAGAAAAAATTGTATTTTTTTCTCAAATCTTAAAATGATATTATTTTAATTTGAAGGAGATAATTTTATTTTATATAATAATAAAAATATTTTATCTCAGATTATATGTTAACGGAATATTTTATAATAATATAAGTTATATTTTCAATTTTAACTATTAATTATATATATAATGACTTTAATTTATTAAATATATTAAGTATATTAATAACTAAAAATTTATATTAACTGTATCTTTTTTTTTTTTTGGTAAGCAAGTGTATCTTTTTCTATTAAAATTGGAAATAAGTGGATATATATGATATTAACAATAATGGAGTTAAAATGAATTCTCTCTCCTATGATACGAAGATTATTTGTAATAATCTCAATCATTTATAGATAAATTGAAGAGTGGAGAAAAGATAATTATTAATTTGACTATTGATGATTAAGGTCATTTCATGTAATCTCATATCACATCAGATACTTAATTTCTCCCGCAAATTATGCAAAACACACTGATTCTTGTGGTTGGCTAGAAACTGATTTTATTCGTCCTCTTATATCTGCAGATTGAAGTGAGGAATAAATTCTAATTTCAGATAAAAAAATAAAAATAAAAACATAAATTAATTGTAATTGATTACACGTGACAACTGCAATTAGAAAATTAGAAAAACTTTTACCAAAAAAAAAAGAAAATTAGAAAAACAGAGGTAGCTAAAGAACCAACACTCCTTTTAATGCTTTATTTAGACATTGTAACTAACTAAACATACAAGAACACCCAATTTTGGCTCAGATGTTGCTAATCATTCAATCTTAACAAATATTTTCAGTCACAAATCATTCATCTTCTTTGTGACTTTTGACTAATATCTACTACTTTAGAAAAAGGTTCAACCATGGCTCTAGCCAAGTTCCTTACGTGGGTGTTTTGCATGATATTGGTTCATTGCCAACTACAATGTTGCCAAGGAGCAGCGACTGTAAAAGGTATTGGTGTCAATTGGGGTACACAAGCATCTCACCTCCTGGATCCTCCCATTGTAGTAAAGATGTTGCAGGACAATGCAATTAAAAAGGTAAAGCTTTTTGATACAGATTCTTGGACAGTAAGTGCTTTTTCTGGAACGGACATTGAGCTCATGGTTGGAATTCCTAATAATCAATTGAAGAAACTATCTCAAGGTATGAAACATGCAGAGAGTTGGGTTAAAAACAATGTGTCCAAACATATGCATGATGGAGGGGTCAACATAAGGTACTTTTTTTTTTGTTATATATTTTTTTGGGAAAAGTTCACCAATTCCCTTCTGGATTGCTTCAGAATCAGTTATGCCCTTGTGGTTTTTTTATCACATATGCCCTGTGGTTTGTAAAAAGGTATGTTTTTTTATCATATATACCGTTGTGGTTTTTTTATTTTTTACAAAGCACAAGGACATATGTGTGAAAGAACCTTGGGATACACTCCAAAAGCTAGCTCAAAAGGGTGGGAGTGCCTAAGGCCTTATAAACTCCAGATTAGTTGTTCATCCAACCAATGTGGGACTATATATATCAACACGCCCCCTCACACGAGAACCCATTGGACTTGAAGAGTGGATAATGCAACAGGCCCAACCTACCTGTGCTAAGAGAGTCCATAAGAGAAAGTGGGGGACGGCGAGGCTCTGATACCATATAAAGAACGAACCTTGGGATACACAACCCCAAAAGTTAGCTCAAAAAGGTGGGAGTGCCCAAGGCCTTATAAACTCCACATTAGTTGTTCATCCAACCAATGTGGGACTATATATCTCAACAATATGTGATAAAAAAAACTACAAAACTACGGGTATATAGGTGGTTCTGAAGCAAACCATAGTGGCATTGGTGAACTTTTCCCTATTTTTTTTTTGTTTTTCATATTTTATTATGAACAACAACATATCATAAATGTGATTATTATATGGTATTGTTTGTAGATACGTATCTGTTGGAAATGAACCGTTCTTGGCAAGTTACAATGGTTCATATGAAAAGACCACATTTCCAGCTATGGAAAATATTCAAAAGGCTCTTGATAAGGCTGGTTTTGGTGACAGAATCAAGGTGACTACGGCTTTAAATGCAGATGTTTATGAGTCTAACACAGACAAGCCATCAGGTGGAAATTTTCGCAAGGATGTTTATGATGTTATGAAACAAATAGTGCAGTTTCTTGATGAAAGGAAATCACCATTTCTTGTTAACATATACCCTTTTCTCAGTTTATATCAAAATGAAGATTTCCCAAAAGATTATGCATTCTTCGACAGTCAAAGCAGAACAATTGATGACAAAAATGCACAATATCACAATGTGTTAGATGCAAATTTAGATACCCTTGTTTGGTCATTAAAAAAGATGGGTCACCCTAACGTGAAAATCACGATTGGTGAAGTTGGATGGCCAACTGATGCTCACAAACATGCAAATCTAAACAATGCAAAAAGATTCTACCAAGGGTTCCTTAAGAAAATGGCAAGCAAGAAAGGAACACCACTTCATCCAGGACCTTTAGATGTGTATCTATTTTCTCTTTTTGATGAGAATTTTAAGAGTGTTGCACCTGGTAACTTTGAGCGTCATTGGGGAATTTTTCGTTTTGATGGAAAGCCCAAGTTTCCAGTAGATTTTTCTGGTAAAGGACAAGAGAAATTGCCTATAGGAGCAAAAGGGGTTCGCTACCAAGAGAAAAAATGGTGTGTTTTCGACCAAGATGTCAAGAAATCGGATTCCTTAGCAGAATCATTAAGCTATGCTTGTGCACTTGGTGATTGTACAAGCTTAGGTAGTGGTTGTTCTTGTGCAAATTTGAATGAAAATGGCAATGCTTCTTATGCTTTCAACCAATTTTTTCAAATAAACGACCAAAGTGTTGAGGCATGTGATTTCAATGGATTGGCTACAATTGTTACTAAGGACCCAACAGAAGGAAGTTGCTTCTTCCCTATACAAATCGTCAGTAGTGGAAATTTGCTCAAAGTAATGCATGAGGTGGGAGGCCTAATTTTGATTGGATTTGCATTGATTTTCACTACATTTATGTAAAAACTATGTAGTTAGTAAGGAGGGGAAATAGTGACGATAGATTTGAGGACTTTTCATAAGATTATATATTAAAACCTTAGTTGAAATAATGTTAGTAGATGTATATGTCATTATTTCAGTTATCATTAATATGATGTACACAAATCATAATAGAATTCAAATTCAGCATGTCTAGATATAGAAAAGAAGTGTGAATCAGCGAGTTGAAAATATAAAACAAATAAAAATTCAAAATTGAAATAATACAAACAAGTAATAAATTAATGAAACATGGCACTTAGTTAATTTTTTTTTTTATAAACACACTTAGTTAATTTTTAACTAAGCAATTGGCATTTTTTCTTTTCTTTTTTAAATGTGATATTCTCTCTTTCCTCCCGCCTCCTCCCCTCCCCACTATACATGTGTGTGAAATATTTGAGATTTATCTCGTCGAAGATTAAGTCTTGTTCTATCCTAAATGTCTTCTCATTTGGTAATAAAACAAATGATTAGTGAATAGTAATATAAATTAAAATCAATTTATATCAATAAATGATTTTTTAGAAGATGTATTCTTCACAAAATTCAGTGTTAAACTTGTAACACCCCCAAATTTCTAATCATTTAAATTTTTTCTATAATAGTGGAATTGTCAAAAGTTATATTTAATTATTTATTATGATCATATATATATTACGGAAGCTAACCTAAAATTTATTTGGAAGAAATGTTACCCGTCTTGCTGAGCAGGTAACGCTTGCTTGTGACCCGAGTGGGGGCATTAAAAAAAGCTTACCAAAAAAAAAATGTTACTGCTGCACTTGTAGACTAAACTTATCATACTTTCACACCAAAAGTACATCTAACACAATTATTAAAATTTCAAAATGTGAAATCATTACCTAAGGTTTAACTTTAAATAAACATGTTACAATTACAAAGTTTCCAAAAAAATAAAAATAAACATAAAGATTATAATATTTGGGTCTAGCTTGAATGATCGAGACGTTATCTTTATTGGTTTACTGCTCATTACTAATCCCAACACTTGAAACATACTTCACTGCTCCCATGAAGGATCATTATCGCACACAAACACAAAAACACGCCAAAGACTGGTAATCTCTATCCAAAACATACAAGGACCATCCTAATTTTAGTATTCCATCGTAATAAACTAAAGTATTAATCAAGATATTTCATTGTCGTTATGAATTTTAGTAAGTAGGAAGAAAACCATGGTAAACTCTACCCACTTAACACGTGAGTCTCAGCCATGTATAAACAAATTTGGCCATCATCAAAACATCAATTATTAGTGTGCACACCTCTTCACCAAAGTTGTTACTAGTACCCCAAAAGTTCCTATTGTCCGATATCAATTTGAAAAGAACGGATACATAAGATTTCCGCATCATATAACATCATAGATATAAAGTCATAAGATTGTGTTCCTCACTTCGAGAGATTTCACCCCAAAAGTTATCTTTCCAATATTATCTTATCACATACAAATTAAGAAAATCCAATCTTACCACAAATCACATACTTGAAAAATTTCTCAAAAAATTTCATTATTTTCACACCAATTATCGAACATCTATGATCTATCAAAGGTCATATTTATAACGCATACAAAATTAACACGTCAGCATACATATTATCATCAAGGGACTAGGATTATACGTAACAAATTCATACTTAAGTAACATACGATTACCTAGTTCACCAAAAAAAAAAAAAATACGATTATCTACAAGTTATTTGGCTGCATAATCACATATTACATTTGCGTGCATCACTATAAAATTACATACTCTACAAACTAAAACACATACTATTATATTATCTAAGAATTGTTGACACAATAACATGCCAGTTAGATTTGATATGCCCAAATAACTTCACTAATTTCCCCTTTGGGCTGTTTGGTAAGCAGCGTTCTTCGGGATTTCCGGGAAATTAATTTTTTCTAAATTTTAAATTTTCGGATATTATCACAAATTGAATGTAAAAATCATATTTTTAAAAATTGAGATTTTCGAATAAATAAAAATTTCTCTTGTACTATCTCGAACAAAATTCTACTTCTACAAACATGAAACAGAATGCCACACACCATCAACTGCGTGATCCCCACGGGATAATTGCAATATAAGCTATAACACATCCAATTTATTTTCTTCTTCATTTTGTTCATTCATTTCCTATCTTCATTGTCTTAAAATGTTTGATTTTAAAAATAAGTTATAAATATGAAAATTTAATTATTAAATCAAATCAAATCAGATTAATTAAAATAAACTAGAAAAAACTTATAATTTAATGAACAGTGAGTCTTGCCAAAAAAATTTATCCAAATGTCATGCTAAGTGGCTAACAGTATTTTTTACCTGATTGCCACGTGTCATAATTCGTTACCACTAGTAATGAATTTCATGGCCAATGGTTTCATAATACGATCATATTGCAGACCAAATTTACTACCAACAATAACGAATTATGACACGTCAACTTTTTTCCTCTAAAATTATGTCACATGTCATAAAATCATCCGTGAATGAACATAATAGCAAATTATACTTATTTCACAAATGGTGAAGAGTACTCTTCCCGATAATTTTTTTTTTTTTTTTTTTTTGCCAAAAGTGGCATTTTGGTCACTTACCGCAAGTAACGGTAGTTGACGTGAACAGTTGCTGCGCACTCTTCATTTTATCCATTGCTTTGCTCTCATCATCTCTTCACTTCACTTCACTTGAGTGGTAAACAATTGCTCTCTCTTCATAATTTATTGGAAACAGTCTCTCCAGTAATTAATCGTTCTCTCTCTCTCTCTCTCTCTCTCTCTGTTTACAAAAATGAATGTTTTGTAATTTGTAAAATGCTAACTAATTGTGTTAGTTTGCTATCTTGCTAGTGGAGTTGTTGGACCTTGATGGGTCCCATTACAATTTCCGTTATGGTGCAAGACTCTTCCATTTCATCACAAGGTTGGTAACACACGTGCTTTGTGTGTGTGTGTATGTGAATTTAAGACATGGTTTATTGGGTTACTGGGATTGTAAATGCAACGTTTATCACTCCTCCTTAGGGTTAGGTCATTCTTCGAGGTTCAACTTGTGATTGCAAATTACTTATTGGTGGCGATTTTTTATTTTTTTTAATTGTATTTCTTGGTATGTCAAAATGGAAAAAGAAAATTAAAATTTGCCAAAGTGTAGGATTGACACTTTTAAACTTTAATCACTTAATCCAGGAAAGTTTGATCCTTTTCTCTGCTTTCATAACAATAATGCAAGTGCATGATGTGAGTATATATTTTCCTTGATATTTTTAGCTAGGGATAGAAGTGTATATAGGGACAGGGAGAACTTGAACTTTAGCAATTTTTATGGAGTTGATTTTTGCTGCTCATATTTGTTACAAGGATTTATGATATGCTGATACGATGAGCATCATTGAAAAGGAGAGGTATTCTTAATTCAGCATTTATAAGTTTGGACTTAGGATTATATTCAGGGAGGGAATAAGAGCAAATTGCTAATTTTACTATATTATTGATCGTCAGGGAAAAAGAAATATTACTTTTATGCATACAGGTTTAGCATATTTGTTATTTTAGTGAATGCTTTAGCTGACAGATCTAAGATAGTAATAACTGAGAATCTCATATTCATGTGTTATTTTATCACTCTGTCTGTTACTGGGTTGTGCTATCTGCTTCTCTGTTTAACAAGTTATATGGTTTTGCAGATACTAAGAGAAAACAGAATTCACTTCTGAGAAATTCATTTGCATCAGTTAGCATGGGAGAGGTCCGAGAGGAAAAGCCCTTTGACTTCTTACGCACTCTATTTGGTAAGTATAAGATCTCCTTTGACTTCTTACGCACTCTATTATATCAGCGTTGTCGCTCTATTGTAGCAAAATATGATTTTGGTGGGTATCATACTGTCACTAAAGAAGCATTATTCTGCTTTTTAAAGAAAAAAGAAAAGCTAAATTGATAAAAATAGCAGGAACCTAAAGGCAAGCCTGCCTAGACAGTAGTTATTAGTAGGAAATAACTATATCCTCCTCATAAATTTTTAATATAAAATATTCATGAAGGTTTTCCTACAAATGTGGTGAATACCTTCTGTTCCAACAGGGAAGATATAACTGATCATAATTGTGGACTCACAACCAAATAGATCCCTCCTTTATCTCCCTCTTATATTTGTAACACCAGTGAATTCTGACATCATACTTTTATCTATATTGGTAAAAGGCCAATCTCTTCATAGCAGATAAGAGAGTAATGACATGGTTCGTGGAATAATAGATACATCAATTTTATTTCTGGTCCTTCCTTTGTAATTGATGGCTTGAATATCGAGTAACTACAAACTTCAAAGTGTCTGGTTTGCTTACATATTTCTTGGGTGATTTGGTTACAAAAACATAAAATGTTCAGTGCCTGCATATAGAGATTGGATATTCATGATACATATCAAAATCTGCGTAAAACACATCTGATATATACCAAAGGCATATCAAGAATGCTAAATATATGTTATTAAAAACAAGAGAACGAGAATAATTTTATCTGTATTGATATAAATACTTCTTCTTCTTCTTCGTATTCTTCTTTTTATGAGAGAGCGCATTATTAATGAATACTTCTTAAGGGCGTGCCAAAATATCATATTTGTTAATTACTATTAAACCCTCTTTAAGTAGAAGGCTGAACAATGCTAAGATGCTATCCCCCAACCCTTCATATTTGAAACGAAGAACTGGATTTTTTTCCCTCCTTAGAGATAGTGTTTTAGTTTCTTCATAAGTTGACAGACAATACTATGATTTTGATGAGTTCATTGCATTTCATTCTGATGGAACCCAGAAAATTATAAGAATATATTTACTAAATCAAGAAATTACAAACACTAATTCAAGATAAAATGCAGAAATTAAACACCAAAAGACCTCACTCACTCTAAAGCCAAATACCTAGGCCAAAGAGATCCCAAGAGATCCTTCCCCAAAACCCCACTCCAAATATTCTGAATACATGAATAATAAAACCCCACCCTAACATCTCTATATATACTAATTCATAATTATTGGGCTTGGTCACTTTATTGAAGGCCCATCACATTCTTTCTGATGAACCTGATGGAATTTGCAGAGGGTGTTATTGCGGGAGGTACAGCTGGAGTTGTTGTTGAAACAGCTTTATACCCAATCGACACTATAAAAACACGTCTGCAGGCAGGTTTCTATGACAGAACAAATTATAATGAAGATTGAGGTTGTACTTTGCTATGTGCTATACAGAGTACTGTTTGATGCTTGAATCTGGATGCCAAGTTATGAGTCTTTGCATCACTGCCAGCTATTTTGGAAAGATGAGGAAAAAGAAGAATCTGTTAAAAGTTTTTCCTAGGATAGGATGCAATTTGTTTGGGCACAATTAGCAATATCCATTGGTCAATGTTTAATATGTACGGGATGCTTGGTTAGTTGATTTACACAGTATAATGGACTTTTCTGAACTAGGCTAAGATTTTGGATACAACAAATTTGGCTTAAGAAATTTTTATTTATGCTCCTTATGGCATTTTTTTGGTGGATCCTTTTGACCTCACAATTATATTGCCGTCGCCCCCTTTTATAGCAATATAAAAGATTCCCATTATTTGACATACAATGTGCTGATGACGATTTTTTTTGCCTAGGCTGCTCGTGGAGGAGAAAAACTAATATTCAAAGGCCTTTATTCTGGATTGGCTGGGAACCTTGCTGGTGTCTTACCGTAAGAATCTCATGATAGCATGATGTTTCAAACATTTTACGGTTTGTATGTTAACTAAAAAATTTGACAACTCTAATCATCTTAGAAAGTTGTCAGGCATAGGGTGTATAAATTTATTTCCATTGGTGATGATTTATTGAATTTGTGACCCTAACCAAACACACTGTCATTTTGCATGAAGGTACTTTGTTAAAGCAAAAAAAAACAAAGCATGTGTATTTCTAGATTCTAACTGCAAAACCACTTTGTCAGAGGTTTCTGTCTCTTTTATTTTCCTGTTTCAATGGCAAAGGTATTTGAGAAATAACATATTCTTCTGTAATGTATATGATGGAGAAAGAAGATTCATTTGGTTAGTTTGAAAGATGTTTGCATCCCGTGAAAGGAGGTGTTAGAGATTGTAACTCTTGCATTTAATATTGCCCCATTTGTTGGTGGTTCTGGCAGTATGTCTTGAAAAGGGAGTCTCTAGTTAGACATGGAGTCAAATAATATAGTGTTGATTGTAAAATGTGACTTCACTCAATTTTTCCAATTATTGTAATTAGCAGGGCTTGTTTGTTTATGATATAAATCATCTGGTATGCTTGTACTTGAAAGTTTTGTAATGGGTTTTACCCCCTTGACACTCCTTTAGTTAAATTGTTTAGTTGCAGTAATCAGTGTTCTTACTTGTTACTATGTATTGTATGATCATTTGGTGATATATGGTTGTCTGAGTCAAGTTTTGTTCTGTTTTTACAAAAGGGTGTTTGAGTTTCACTTAGCACCAACTATTACTTTTTTTGTCCTCTACTTATATAGGAACTTGTTCGAAATAATAGAATCTGTAAAATTTAAATAACTATTTATCTACTACTATTTTTTATTTCACAATTTATTTAAGTGGTTTTCTCGAATTTTTGTTTTATACTTATCAAGACATGAGTTCATTAATCATATCCAGTTTCTTTCTTCAACACCTTTATGTTGCTTTTTAACGTGCAGGGCGTCTGCTCTATTTGTTGGAGTTTATGAACCTATAAAACAGAAATTGCTGAGGATATTTCCTGAAAATCTGAGTGCTTTTGCTCATTTGGTAAGATACTGCTTATAAAATCATTGATCTGAATATGAAGATTCAAGCAAATTAAATACCTGTTACCAAATTTGAGCATTACACTCAAAATGTCTTAATACATATGCTATATTAGCTTTAGAACAGGACCCTTACATGGTACTTTATTGTCTCTCATTTCCTTCAAGTTTGAAGTCTGCCAATTATGGTCCTCCGAAGCCTCTTGCATTTATATGGCGTGTACAGGAGTTGATTCTTTGTCTATGTTATCATTCTTTTGTTGCTAGCACATTCTTTTTTTGATGTAAAATTCTTTTGTGTTTATTTATTTTTGGTATATAAATCTTTCATGGGATTTTTAAACTTCATTAGACTGCAGGTGCCATAGGGGGCATTGCTGCTTCTCTGATTCGTGTTCCAACAGAGGTAGATAAATTCTCTTATTTGTAAAAATGATATTTCTATGGTTGAAAACTGTGTCACTGGACAACTTAATATTCTTTAATGCTCCTCAGGTTGTTAAGCAACGAATGCAAACTGGACAGTTTACCTCAGCTTCTGGTGCTGTTCGCTTTATTGCTTCTAAGGAGGGTTTTAAAGGACTTTATGCTGTATGAAGTTCACAATCTCTTCCTTTTAAATTTTTTTGATAAATTCTGTTCCTCATGTCTGTGATGGTATGTTAGAATGTTTCTTTGATATTGATCTTTGAAATCTCAGGGGTATGGATCTTTTTTATTGCGGGATTTACCCTTTGATGCTATTCAGTTTTGCATCTATGAGCAGATTCGAATTGGGTATATGCTTGCGGTAAATTCCTCAAGTTCTATCTTTGTATTTTATAGACACTTATGTTGTTTGTGTATTTTGGGTTTACCTGACACAATTTTCCATTCCTGTTTCTATTATTTATTATAATTTTGAGCCTGACTGCAACGTAGGCTTGTTTTATGGCCTCTTTGTACACACATCACTGTTTCAGTAGAATCCGTGAGATTGACAGCCAGAGCGATTCTTAATTTGCTTTTTTCTTTGTAGTCATTTTCTTCTAATAAAATTTCTTCATTTATCATAGAGCTTTTGTGACATGGTGGTCATGGGATCTAGTGGAGGAACAGCCCCCCTAGGCTCCACAATGGTGGGAGCCTTGTGCATTAGACTACCCTTTTTTATCATTGAAAAAAGCTATAACTGTTTACTGAAAATAGCAGCAGGTGTTACTGTGATCTCTTACTAAGAATTCATTTAGTTGTTTCCGATAAAATGCCGAGTCTCTGTAGGTTGTGATGTATTGCTGCTGAGAATTATCCCCCTCTCCGATCTTTCTGGCAAACAAAAGTTATGTGCAAAATTAGTGCAATTGTTTCACTATCAAAACATTGTCCCTTCTCTTTTATGCTGCCATAATTTGTAGCATGAATTCAATGTTGTATTTTAAATTGGAAGAATTGATATCACCATGTAAGATATGATTGTTTGGGGTTAATCAAAGAAATCAATGCTGTTGCTTTCTCCTTTATTTCATTTCGTGATGTCTTATATTTATTTTTGCTAGGCACGAAGAAATCTGAATGATCCAGAAAATGCACTTATCGGTGCTTTTGCAGGTAACTAAATAACACTATAGGCCTTATCTCTCTCTTTCTTTCTCTCTCTCTCTCTCTCTCTATATATATATATATATATATAATGTACATAATATACGTACACACATTCTAATGTTTCAGCACTAGATAGTTATGAGCCTATGCTTCAAGCCGAGAGGCTTTTGCGTAAGGAATTTGAAAGCCTTTTTTTATCCTTACCTTTTGATCCTTACCATATGATTTAACCTTTCAGTGTGCCATTGTTTGACACTAACTAGATTTACTGTGTAGAATTAGTATCATGGATCTTCTTTCCTTACTAAATTTGTCAAACTAGGTTTCTTTACAAGGTGACATAGTTGCATTTTGTCACCCAAGGAACTCTCCCAAAAGCTTAAGCCATTGGATGAAGGTCCATAAATGATTTTTTATATCTCTTAACACGTCTTCTCATGGGAGACACCCCCTCTCTTTTTTTAAGTTTGATGCGTGGATTACACAGGTTTTCTTTTTCTTTTTCTTTTTTTCTGTTACCTTGTGTTGAAATTTTATTTTATTTATTAGAAGAATGGGGTGAGAAGGATCGAACTCTAGACTATCATAGACTCTGATACCATATTATGCAACCAACTCACTTAAAAATTTAAGCTGTTGGGTGAAGGTAGATGAATGATTTTATTATATATCTTAACACATTTCTCCCACATTTGATGCTTGGGTAATTGGTAAAAGATGAACAAAAAAGGAGGGCAGCTGATTTCTTTTGCCTTCCTAATCTACATGATGCTTTCATGGCAAAGTACTGCATTACTTAATTCAATGCCCTCGTAAATTTATAAAGAGAAAATTATAAGGTATAAATTGTGTTAAAATGTGATTAACCACCTTGTTTCTTGTAGGTGCACTAACTGGAGCTATAACTACCCCCCTTGATGTCATCAAGACAAGGTTAATGGTCCAGGTTAGATATAATCCTGTTTCCTACAACCCCTTTTTTCTCTATTCCTTTTTTTTTATTTTTTTATAAAGAAATCTTATTTTTACTTGATAACAATCTATCTCCATATACACACGGCACCATTGTGTATGGGTAATCTGCAAGCAAATCATTAAAAGTATTCACTGTCAATAATCAAAATATTCACAAAGTTCCTATTTTCCTCCTCAAGGGATCTGCAAACCAATATAAGGGAATCGTAGATTGTGTTCAAACCATTATTAAGGAAGAGGGACCTGGTGCCCTTTTGAAGGTATGGGTTTTCTGTGTTCTCTTCCACACCATTGTTGCCTGATTGGTAAAGTAGCATGGTCCAAATCCTCCCCAACGCATGTACTCTTCTACCGCCCGTGCTGCTACAGAAAGATACAGCCACGTGGCAAGAAATATATTTTGGTGCTTATAAATTATATATTATATTTACTGCAGGGTGCTGGGCCTAGAGTACTATGGATAGGCATAGGTGGTTCAATATTTTTTGGCGTCCTTGAGGGTACAAAACGTTTTCTTGCTGAGAGGCGTCCTACCCAAGCTCAGTATACAAACTCAGAAAAACGTAGAGATTAAGAGATTTTGTCCCACTTCTGTTTTTTTCACTCTCCCCTTGGTGCCTTTTTCCAAATGCAGTATTTTATCATGGGAAATACTACTCTCATTTTACATGAGATAGTTATCTTATTTTCTCTCACTTCGAAAATCGCATCTTTTTTTTTTTTTTTTTGCTTTTTAATGACAGGCCCCACTTGTTTTCTCTCTATAGCATGAGAGAACTACTCCCATGTAACATGAAACTAATATTCCCCTTTTATTATATACATTAATATCCCTTTACTACTTTATTTTTCAATTTTAAGCGTTGGGAGCAAGATTTTGCTTAGAACGTGGGCTATTACTTTGTTCAAGGTTGGTCAACTGCCAAAATGAGGATTTTGTGTGTTGATTTTTGAGGAGAATGACATTGATATGAATTGAAATTAAGATTCAAGGGATCTTTGATAAATTATAGTAAACAAAAATGCCCCATTTATTCTCTCTCGGGGCAACTTAAAAAATATTCTATCCCTCTGTGGTGTTACTTGCTGTATTTGATACTTAGTCCCCTGCCTGCTGCCCCCTGCCCGTGTACAATTAGATATTCTTTGTTGCAAATTTCACTGCCGGAGAAGGAAAAACAATGGGTAAACACCCATTTTTTAGTTACCCATTTTTTGTCCATTATATGACATGAATCTGGCTTTTTTAAAATGTTGACATTAATTTAGTTCTCGGATTATATAAGATAATGTCAGTTTAGTCATAGGTGATCATGGGTTTAGTTTGACTCAGTCGGTTGATTTTTCCGATCTGACTTCAATAGTTTAGGTATTAAATTTTTTTTTTTTTTAATTCGATCATACTCGAATTAACGTAGCCTAAATTAATCAGTTCAGTTTTTATTTTATCCAAGATTGATCTGACCTAACTTGTGATCACTCTTAAATTCATACCAAAAGTGAACATTAATTTAATTTTTTCATGATTGATATTTTCAATTCATACCAATTTTATTCAAAAAATTTAATTGATGCCACTTGTATATTTTTTGAGATTACAATGAGTTTTTACGCAAAATCAAACTTAGGAAAGATAAAACACCTCATTTTACTTTTACCAAAAAAAAAAAAAAAAAAAAAAAAAAACACATTTTAAAGCATCGAAACATGTCTTCCCCTCACCACCAACAAAAGAGCTTTAAGACCTTGAAATAGCGGAGATCTGAATCTCAAAAGAAATTGCTTTGTGGCCTTCTATATGCAGCAGCTACATGCTATT
This sequence comes from Gastrolobium villosum, assembly GCA_032173675.1. Lineage (NCBI taxonomy): Eukaryota > Viridiplantae > Streptophyta > Magnoliopsida > Fabales > Fabaceae > Gastrolobium > Gastrolobium villosum. The sequence continues at coordinate 726,148 of JAVKPL010014796.1, read as the reverse complement.
CTATTATTTTGTTTTGCTAATTTTAAAAATTCAAATAAATAAAAACTTTATTCAATGAAAAATTAAGCTACACTTTCGCTTGCTCGTAGCTTCTCCATCTAAGCATTCCCTTAATGGGAAAGCAGGGTATCCGAATTCCTCTATTAACCGCTAGGTATGTTAATATGCGGCACTAACGATTAAATAATCATATTTGTAGCTCCAAAATATTTAATAGCATGGCAGAAATTTCTTCTTTCAATTAAAGAGGTAAAAAGAAAGAAGCAAATTAGTCTTTTAACAGCTAGCAAGCCGAAAATAACATGCGTTTATTAAAAGGGTTTTATAATTTTCATATTGAAGAAGAATTCAAATCTTATATTACAGAGATAAAAAGCACGTGAGATCCATGTGTTAGAAAAAATTATATGTAGGACCCATGTCAGCACGGAAATCGAAGGATGTCATGTTGAATGAGAATTACAAAACCCTTATTAAAAAGCCCTAAAAAAACAAAAGAAAGCAATTGCTTATGTTGAAATGGCATCACTTAGTAACACGTACATTTTAGTCTAATTACTTGTGTTAAAGCACACTACTCATGAATATTATTGTAGAAAGAATCGAAGCATGTGCGTAAAACACGGCAAATGGATTTTGATATTGATGTACAGGAACAACTATACATTTTGAAGGGGGAAAAAGAAAAACAGAAATAGAAACCAATGGAACATTCTACTCTACTGGCCTCAAAACCGACTATAAACTAACTCTCCTCCCTGCAAAAAATGGAGAAAACCAAACTAGAATGGTGTTTACAAGAATGAGCTACAGATACAGTTGGCTTCATATACAACCATCAAGCATTTACTCACCACGAAATACACATATATATAGAACTCTCAGTTTTATCAACTAACCATCCAATTCTCATTTCGTCCAGCCTTTTAGGTTTCTGTTCAGCACCCTTCCATGTTTGCAGCAATAACACCAACTGTTTTCAAACCCGCCACAGGTCAAGGTCAAGAACCAATTTCCTGTACTATGTGGTTTGTCCAATCATTATGAAGACATACAGTAGAAATTTCACATTAAAGGAAGGTAAGCTCCACCATGACCCTTCCTCAGAACTAGAGGTGCTGCATTGTCAGGAACTTTATCCATTTCTTCCGAGCATGCATCAAGTACATCCCCAAATCCAGTTGCCAATGTAGCCAACTGCATCCGCAACCTCAAATCCCTTGTCCGCTTCAGTAAGCACCTGAATGATCTTCCTAAATATTTAGCCCATTCAGCTGGCAACCCTCCCCCTGTGAGCCAGACAGAGAAATTAGATTGGTCCCCTCTGGCAGCCACTTCAGCTCTATAGAATCTAGCTAAATCATTCAACATTGAAGGCTGAAGAGGTAGAACTGCTACAAATTCAGCCACAAACTCCTCCAGTACTTCAGGTTTGAGCATCTGGTTCCAGAGTACCAAAGCCCACTCACCTGGCTGGTTCAGGTTATAGGCTTCAGCTACAATTAGAGCTTCTTGAAAACGAGACTGCTCTACTAGCGCTCGTCTAGCATTGGTTTCTGATAGATAAAGCCACTGGAAATCTGGCATTCGTATTTGAAGGGACAGAAGGGAGGCCTGAGCACAATCCCTACGTGTTTTGTTGCCAGCATCGATGGAAGAGTGAACTTCAGCGGCTTCAATGAAGTAGCGCATGGAATCCAACAAGTCTTCATTCTGGTCCTTGTTATAGCGGCGAAACCACTGCTCACATGATTGCTCTGCACGTGACTCTAATAGAGCAGCTGTCTCATGTTTCATATCGAAATGATTGTAGACCTGTAAAGAACACAAAATCATAATCAATAAAGCATCACATATTTTAATCTACTTGTTTCAGAGTTTGCTCCAGGTTGAAAGAAGTTATGTATCACTGACTTCGTGGAACAGAGAAACAAGAAGAAAACAAGGAGAACTTTCTGAGCAAGTGGAAAAAGCAACTTGTCCATTTTTTAAGTCATTGCTTGGAAAAAATTTAACATTTCAACACACAATATGCAACACCAAATGTATTCATACGGCTAGGGAAGGAGGAAATGAGACATTTGGTGAAATCCATGTGTCTAAACCACATATTGGGATCTGGATTATATACTCAAAAAATAGTAAGTACAAATATCTCAACTATCCTAATTACCATGATTACATGATTCTGATTAGTCTATATAATGAACTTAGACACTGTTTACATGGTTTCCAACATTCCTTCTAAAGCTGAAGTATATAGGTCGTATGAAATAAACTTGTTACATATATAGCTTATCCGAGGACCTCTCAAAGGGTTGCTGAAAACATCCGCCAATTAATTATTTGAATTGACAAAGTAAGTGCAATATCTCTTGATAAGATTATTTCTCTAATGAAATCATACTTATTAATCTCAGATAGCGGTGCATAGCGGCTGACCTTCTAAACTGCTATAGCGAGTAGCGCTACAACGCTACTGTGCAAAGTGCACCTAAGCGATACACTAAATTGTACTCCACAAATATAAAACTTAAAATATGAAAATGTGACATAAAAAACAAATTTAAAGGATCTCAAACTCAAACATAAATGATTTCAAATATTAAAATTCAAATCATAAGCAAATTAAAGGAATTAAAGTCTCAAATAATGTATCACAACAAAATAAAGTGGCAAAATTAGTCAAAATTCAATCTGCCACTTAAGTGAAATATCAAAATCAAAAAACTTAAAAGAACTAATCATAATTGAAATCATGAACATCCAAATCTCCATCTTCACTTTCACTTGTATCTAAGTTGTAAATCTCTTCCTTCTACAACAAGAAGAACACTTTTGCAGAAACTACTGTAGCGGCGCAATGCCGCGATTCAGCTGCAATAGCGGCCGCTACACTTCGCCTGACCATCGCGGCGCAGTTTGTGGCGGCCGACCGCTGCACCGCAACACAACTCCGCTATAGCGCGCTAAAGCAGGGCTATTCACAAGTATGAATGAAATGACAATCTATCTCAATGTGTTTAGTCCTTTCATGAAAAATTAGATTAGACACAGTATGCAGCGCATCTTGAGTATCACAAATGAGTATTTCCTGTATGATCTCTCCAAATCTAAGTTCTTTACGTAATCATTTAAGCCAAATGAGTTCACAAGTAGTTGGTGCCATGACCCGATATTTTGCTTTAGCACTTGATCTTGAAACAACATATTGTTTCTTACTTTTCCATGATATCAGATTATCTCCAATGAATATATAATAATCAGAAGTATATCTCCTATTAGTGAGGCTACCTGCACAATTAGCATATAAATATCCAACAACATGAAGATACCGATAAGACCTTTCCAAGAACTCCTTTAGTGTATTTCAAGATACAAATTACTGCATCCCAACACCCCTACACAAAGAGAATTTATGAACAGACTTCCCAAATGAAATGCAAATGAGGTGTTTGCACAAGTGACCATAAGGTAGTTCAATTTCCCAACTAATCTTTTCTATACCACTCTAGAACTAAGAGCTAATCCCCTTAATTTCATAGAAGCTTGACATTTATATCCACAGGAGCGCCAACTTGATTTATATTTAACAAGGTTGTTTCCTCAAGAATATCCACGACATACTTCTCCTAGGAGATTATGATACCATCTTTGAATCACACCACATTTATTCCTCACAACTCACAAGTATTGAAGCTTTTCAAGATCCTTTGTTTAAAAGTGACGATAAAGATGTTGTTTTGCCTAAGTGATGCCATGATCACTATTTGTAATGACTATGTCATCAACATATACAACCAAATAAATGCACCTTTTGGTTGAATGGCAATAGAAGGCTGAGTGATTAGCCTCACTCCGAATCATAAACAGTTGAACCACAGTGCTAAATGTGCCAAATCAGGCCCTAGGAGATTACGTGAGGCCTACAAAGATTTGCAAAGTCGACAAACAAATCCAAAAGACTTTTCCTGAGTAACAAATCCAGAAGGTTGCTCTATATAAACTTCATTGAGATCACTATGGAGTAAAGCATTCTTAATGTCTAGTTGATTGGATGATCAATTGAACATGGACAGCGAAAGGAGAATGCACGATAGAATATGCTGACATAGAATAGTCAAACCTTTGGGGGGCAATGACATTCATGAGGTTTTGACATACCCCATAGAGGCATTAGGTACAATTGGTATAGAGGGTTTTACCCTAAGTCCAAAATGATTCTTAGGTGACATAGGCATGAAAGATCTGCATGGATGTATAGTGACTTTGATGATACTACATTGATCATAGTCCATCTGGATCACTTAGGAGTAGGTGCCGTCTTAGCCTTAGTAGTGAGGTGATCCACATATTCTTAACCCGTGAGCTAGAGCTTGATATCAAAGGCCTAAGTGTCATATGCACAGTGGAGCACTGACATAGTTAGTAAAGAAATAGGGCTCGGCCTTCAAAGTCACCAGAGATAATGGAGGCCAAGGGTCAACAAAAAATTGACCTAAAGGATAGCCAAACAGCAGATGCAAGGAGAAATGGACATGCCAAGAAGGTGATAGTGTGTCGATCGAGAGAAAACCTATTAGAGGGGGTACTAACAATGTGACGCGACAAATGGCTGCGTACATATTGGTGTGCATGTCTAGAAGGCTGCCAAAGGAGACATGCAAACAATTGTCTTGGCACATACGGACAGTTGTACCTGAGACTTCAATAGCGCACAGATCGACTAACAGCAAGCCTGATGGTGATGGTTTCAGCCGAAATGATCGCTGGACAATTTTTTCAAATATGGCAGAACTGAGGCGGTGGATGGTTCTGAAAAAGTGGTTTTAGACTAGCTAGAATGGCACACGACACTGGAGACTAGAAACTGGAATGGAGACATTGTTTCTGGAATAAAAACTGTTACCAGTGGGCAGCAGGTCTACCAGATAGGCTCGGATTAAGCTTCCTCGTTTTAGGTTATAGATATCATGTTAAGAAGGAGAAAATGAGGGATATTTGGTGAAATCCGTGTGTCTAAACTACATATCGGAATCTGAATTATATAGCCAAAAAATAATAAGTACAAATATCTCTGCTATTCCAATTATTGTAATTACATGATTCTTGCTAGTCTGTACAATAAACATAGACACTATTTACATGGTTTCCATCATATATATTATAAAGTGAGACAACAATAAAGTATTTGAATAATCCCTCAGTCATTTTTAAAAAATTAATTTGGCTATGAAGACACTAGACTAAATAATTATTTAGTAACAATAGGAGGTACTGACTTGTTCAACATAATTAGAAAAATAAATTGCATGTCAGGTGTCAGCAGCATGCAACCTTTAATCTATATATTTATTTATATGCTACATAGACAAAATGGTTAGTAGACATATTGTAGCAACAACATTAACATTCACAACACTTTTGTATCCCAAACTAATTGGGACCGGAGGTGGATGAACCCAAAATGAAAAGCAAGAAAAGGTTGAGGGAAAAGAAGGGGGAAAATAAATAAATTAAATTAAATTTAAAAAAAATTAAAACTTAAAATAAAAAAATGAAAATGAAAATAAAGATAGATAAGGGAAAAACTAGGAAAAAATAAATAGTAAAAATATTACTAGATAAATAAAGTAGGGAGGAAAATAATTGAAGATAAATAAAGAAATGGAGGAAAATATAGGAAAAAATGACTAATCGAGGACCATCTCGAACAAAGGTATTGTAGCAATATAAAAAAATAAATACAAACCATGGCAAAGGCATCCAGATCATTAGGGTTGAAATGCTTCAAAGATGTAAGAACAGCCATTCGAAATCCTCTGACAGCCTCAGCAGTGCCTGTGTTTGTGTCTGCAGCAGCAGAATATTTCTGAAGAAGAAGATCTAATTGACCATTTTCTATAAGAATGCCGAGAATGAAATTGAGAGCATGAAAGTTTCCAACTCCAGTTATTAGGCGAGCCAAACATGGAAAATCACCCTCCAAGACATAAGCATCGACCCTAGTCGCAGCAAGGGCTACAAGAACATCAACTCCATCAAGGCAAGCCGATAATTTGTAGAAGTGGTGGGACAGAATAAGCAGCTCAACCTGAAAATGCCAATTTCATGGAGCAGAACAGTTTCAGCTTCAACACAAGTGGATGACTGCCAGAATCACTAAGATACTTTCGCTACTTACAATTTTTTTATCCAGATTACAGCTTCATAGTGATTATCCTTTAAAAATATGAGACAGATCACAACAGCAGTGCAAAAAGAGAGGGGCATTGTAAACAATATCATTGGCTATCAAGCTGTCATTGGATAAAGAGGAGCAAATCTTGAAACAGAATCTTCAAGCTTGTAAGAATGGTTTGGGGAACAAGTTTGTGGTGTAAGTGGTCTTTTAATCCTTACCATTCACATAAGATTTAACGATTGAGATTCACTCTTGTCACACTTATAATAAACTAATTCTGTCATTTGATATGTCCTCTCTCTCTCTCTCTATACACACAAATAGTTCTATTTTTATGCACCTGAAAATCTACCACACACCAGCTAATGATGGGTGAATTACTATTGGTTAATGGACAAACAGCCTGTTTTTTTGCTTACAAAAACAAAATATTAGTCCGTTAACCAATACATACACCTTGTTAACCAAAATTGACTCATCATTAACCAGTAATACACACACACAGAGGCCATATCGTGATAAGACTTGAAAGTTGAGACACTCCACAAAACAATGGTTTTCCAGTTATTTTAGGAAATTTAAATAAGAAAAAAATGCGATCAAATAATTGATTTTTTTTTTCTTAGAGAAGCATATTGTATGTTAAGACAAACATTTTGCTGGAGTAGAGTCTACTATAGAATTTTATGTGCATTAGTCGAAACTGAAGGATCACACTTTATTCTTCATAAATTTATTCTTCACATCATCTTAATAAATTTATTCACTTTAAAAAAGAATGAGGGATCATAATTGACTACATTTATCATCATCTGAAAAATCAATATGAATAACAATTTTCCCAGAATAATCTGATTTAATTCACTATTTTTTAACACAATTGTGAAAAAAATGTGTAAGACTGACAACTTTCAACATGATACCTCACACGCATGTGGTATTTCTTGTCCAGTAATCACCAAACGCATTAAAGCATGCCCGATTTCTGGTTCGGAGGGACAAAGCTCCGCCCACTTCAAGAAGTCTGAAAATCTCCACAGCAGCGGATCAGGTCCTTCCTCCTTTTGTGAATCCATAGCAGGACCTTCCTCCTTTTGTGAATCCATATATCCTCCACGATGCGCTGCCAACACACCCTGGGCAATATAAATAATTAAATATAGTAATATAGTTATATGAAACCCTATCAACTTCACAAAATTGTATCTAATGAGTTGTTTAACATGACATCTGCATAACTAACATGTCAAATAGAAAACTGCAAACCAAAATAACACCAATTCACAAATCCTGGGTAATTTCTTTATTCAATAGACAGGCAACAAGCCCACAAAAAATCCATCCATGACCACAAGGGATGTCGAACCCAGTTTCCAATTACCATACCATGCCATGGGAAAAACATTATTAACTGTAATCAAAATAATAAATGATGTACCAAACCTTTAGGAAAGATTCTGCAAGTATTTGAGCAATACTTGCAGCTGGCATTGGATGAGTCTGCACCAAAAAGTTTGCCTCCTCAAAGGACTCTTGTGCTTTAAGAGAAAGCAGCTGTAGTAGTTCAATTGGTTGCTTGTTGAACGCCTCAAAAAATGAGAGGCCCAAGGTGTTTGCAGCTTTTATAACTGCTATTATTCTCCTACATAGCCCACGCCCACTGCCTTCAGTAAAAATGGACACCAAACTCTCCAAAACCTACATTGCATGTCCTCAATATTGTATTGATACAGATATCTTAACATCAATAGAGAAAAAATAATAATAAGTGGCAATAACAGGGAGAGAGGGTGGATTGGACAATTACCTGCAGTGGGTTAACATGGTGCTTATCATTCAGCATACCATACGACTGCATAATTGAACGCACTTCCTCATCAAGCATTGACACGGATACATTGCTTGGAGGAGTTGAAATAGCAGCAAGCTTCAAGGCTGCATCGACAAGTCTAAACTCCGATGGTATTTGTCCAGGAGAGAACTTAAATTGTAGTTGCTTGGCGGCAGTTATTTGCCCAAATTCCAACAAAGAAAGTACAGCCCTTTGCAGCTCTGCTGCTCCAACCCTTTCCTCCCACCTAGAAAAGGACATTTCCACTTTTAAGTTTTCTTCTTGCAACTGAAGCTCATTTTTGAAACTGGGGGTACCAGAGCCATCGTCAGTATCAGCACTTTTATCTGCTGATTCAAGAGGCGGGCGTCTTGATGCCATGTATCCTTTGCCTCTTCTTTTTGTCTTTGTACTCCCACCAAAAGTAGTTGAAAGACCAGCATCCGCCACTTGATTCTTGTGAGGGATTTGGTTACTGGATTCGTATTTTTCTACAGTTCTATTCCTCATTGAATTTATATGGTTGTCCATCTTTGAGATTATACTTGCAGTTCGGTCAATAATACTGGAGTCATTCTTGGTAGCATTCTCCCTGATAGAAAGGGTAAAATTGAAGTCTCCTTCGCTCTTCACCTGAGTCTCTGACTCAACGGCTAAGAGCCATACTTTGGTTTCAATTTCACGCAGAAGATGCAAAGGACAGACACTGAAAAATTCAGCAACATGATAAGTAAAGATATTAACTAAAGCTGAAACCAAAAGTAATTCTCGAAATGTTCCATACGGATTCGAAAGACTTATCATCCCACTTAGCCACTGCAGAGAAAGCAATAAAACCTCATGAAGCTCCCTTGCAGGAAGATCTTTCTCAACAGCTTCGGCATGTTTAAGAAAAAATAGCCCAGCCTGCAACATTACAATGGAGATAAACTTTCAGCATAAAGCAATATAGCATATATCTTTAGCTTAAACATTGACTGTACTAGATAACAAACACACTTGAAGAGAAGGTAAGGAATATCTGATGAATAGTGTGTGGCAGTGGCTCCATAAAGCAACCCTCTCTTCTGGCACATCCCAAAGAAACTCCTTCCATTCAGCTACCATAGATTCGGCCTAACATTTGTACAAGAGGCGGAGAAGAAGGGAAAGAGTTGATAAGAAATATTTGCAAGACTATCAACTAAAATTGCTAAAAGTAATCACAGAAAAAAATCATGCAAAATGGCAAAAGAAAAATTAAAAGCTCCTTCAGAGCTCAGATTTACAGCATAAGTCAAGCTAATTCAAGAGAGAAATTTGTCGATAAAAACTTTTAATTTCAACACAAGGGATCTGCCGTCAATTTGATCAAATGAAATGATTATCCGCACCAAAATTTATTAAAACAAGATAATTACAGTATGAGTCAAACTAACATAATAAATCAAATCGACAATTCTGTGCAAGTAACAGAATCACATATTAAAGATGTACTGATTAAACAATAAGATGTTATATGGAACAGGAACATGACAAAAGAAGTGTACCCCTAATTTTCCAATTTACCATATAGTGCCTGCATTAAAATGAGTTTTAACCTTGTCCACCTAAGTAAAATGAATTTATCTAGAATGAGGTTGACCAACCAAAATTATTCTTATCTAAAGACAATATGAAGAGCAGTCAGATCAAGCATCTGTAACAATATCAACAACATGAGTTAAAGGAACCTTGAATTAGTTGTAATGGGATTTTATATAAACCATTCAATTGATTAAGGATTTAAATATGGGTTCCAGACTTCCCCAAAATTAAGGTTTACAGTCCGTAAGAACTATACCATGTCACAAACAGGTTTACAGCCTTCATACTACCTGAGATTCAGTAACATGATGCATAGCCGATTTCCAGGGTGTGCCACTGGCCTCCAACTGCTTGGCCCAGTTCCTTGCCAGCTCCCATTGCCTACTTTTTTCTAGTGCAGACAGGAGTGAAGCATCATCTGAAGTTTCATTACCTAAATGCAACTCACCATCTTTACGAAGTAAAGGCTCTGCTAAATTAATTTTCCAATAAACCCTTCGGTAGTATGCCGCAGCATATCCACCATCACCAAAGTCAGTGGCAGCAAGAAGTTGTAGTAAGCATCTTTTTTCATAAGGAGAAGGGCAGGTTGAAAGCACAGCATCAGCTGCTGTTGAAGCGGTAGAACTAATCCATGATGTCCCAATCTGCCCTTCTCTTCCTACATTTGTCGGTAAGTACATTGGTTCTTCCTTAATTCGTGCAGAAAAGGAACCCAAATGTGCAGAAGCTTCTGAGAGGCGCATTTGCGAAAATGCCTGAAGGAAAATAAATAAATAAAATTCCACATCGGCAGGTTATATTAAATGTAAATTAAGGCTAAAATTAAATTGATGAGAACCAAAAAAAAATTCAAGCTGATGTCAACATTGCACCAGAGACATATTAAACCATAAAAAAGATTTGGTTAAATGTACACCTTGAGATTGGTAAAATAATATTTCTAGAGGAATATGAACAGTTATATTTCAAACAAACAATGCATACATACAGGTTTGACCTCAATTGCTACAAGTGCTTGGCATTCTTAACAACATAAGATTCAGAAAATTATGATGTCCAAATTTAACATCTTACTTTGCAATTTAGATGTGCATTTTAAATAGTCAAAATAAAAATATTGAGGAAATGTTTATGCAATTTTTGGTCAATCTTGATTGCTTACGGATGACTTTATCCAGTTCACAGCACCAAGAAAAAGCCCAACATTTAAGAAGCCGCCCTAGATGCAAAAGAGTTAATAAATGCACAAATTCAATAAAAATTTCTAAATGCCAGGCAAAGCATTTAGCGCATTCCATATACAATATGATCATGAGTCATGACAATAACTATAGCCTTCTTTCTTATTTATTGCAGAAATTTGTTGACATATTGAGTGGTAAATGAGATCATTCACTCTAGGCTCATGGGGCTTCAGCACATGTAAATTTTACTCATTGTTTCTTGTTTCTCATAAAAGGTTGGAAAACTTTCGATTAGATTCAAAGGTTTTGGCATGAGCAAAGGAGAGCAAATTGCTTGATTTTCCAGGTGAAATTTATTATGGGATAGGATAGTATTTATGGCCTCTCTTTGGTACACGGCACGACAGCTGTTTCATTTTTATAATTTTCTTGTTTCTTCCTTGCATCTATTTTTTAAGCAAGAAAACTTATCCTCCTCTATTGCTGCATCCTTATTTCCTTCTAATGGATTTTCTTCTTTAAAAAATTCGAAATACTAGTAAACATAATTTTATAGTCATGACCAAGAGGAAAAAGGAAGTTGAGTTCTACTGGTGTTTTAGGAGGTAAATACTGAAAGGAGATACAGCACCAACTCAGCTTGTTGACTGCCAAGTTCCAGTTATGGCAGAAAACTCAGGTGGATTACTCAGAATAGATCACATGCTAAGGCCTTCAGTGGAGACAAATGTCTAGATTCTCTTTGCATTCTCTATTCCTCACACTCCTTAGAATTCACATTACATCAATGATCTTAAGTTTTTGTTGTATTAAATTGCATCTAGCTTTGCTGCTACAGCCAATCCAATTCACCTACTACAGATTTGCAATTATTGGTAAAAGCAACAATCATGAGCCACGACCTTACAATAGCACATATTTCAGCATAATCTGAAATGTAGTAATAAACTAACAGTTAAATCAATATTATGATTTGCTAGCTTAAGGCAATATGAGAAGATGATAACTATATTAATTGTGTTAATAAATAATTTATTATATGGACAATTGTGAATTAGTGATTTTGTAATTACAGATTTTAGATTATTTATACAAAAAAATGGGGGTTCTATACTTCAGTTGTTTGGGTCTTGGGTTGGGATATCTTATTCCTAATCAGATTAGCCCTATTAATTTATGTTCACTTGAGTCTCAAATTTGGGTTACCTTTCCGAGTAGATTCATAGTTGTTTGGTATGCACATTATTTGTCTTGGGTATTTCAGATTAGTATTGAATTTCAATATTGAGAACTGTCATTTTATATCATTACCTAGTTCTTGTTCTTGTTGTACATCATGCCTGCTGCATTTATATTCTCTTTTTGATTAAAAAAGAAATATAGAGTGAAAGAAAGTCAATGATCTTGAATATCAACACTTAGCCAAAAATACATCGCAGCACAAAAAAGAGAGTCAATACCTGTATTCAGAGATAGAAACTAGTATTCCCTAACCTCCCAAGTATATACCACTACAAGAACCAGATGTTTTTTGAATTAGATGGCATACCTGAAGAGCACGGATGAATGGCAGCAAGGGGCATGATGGAAGGAACATCTCAAACGCCCTTAGCAAAGGCAAGAACAATTGTTGTTCACAAAGCACTGCAACCATCTTCGAAAGAGAAGCAGGCCCCTCATCGGAATCACTTGCAACACTAATGTATCCAGAATGTTCTATTTTTGTTTTGTCCTCCGTAGTCTTAGCATGGGAATCAAAAACAACTTCACTTACAGAAGCACTTGAGACGTCAGATATTGCAAAAGCTGAGGAGTCTAATGAAACGGGAGTAATTAACCGTCGACGTTTAGGACTCTGCCTATTGTAATGAAATGTAAGCACTCTGTCACCTACTGGCAGAGCATTAGTTGCACTTACAGCCGCTCCAACATTGCCTGCAATCTGGGAAGCAATATCGTTTACCTTGATGGATGAAGTTTCTCTGTTTACAGATAAAAGGTAGTGAGTTTCAATCATTGAATTAAGTCTATACACATGTTTGTTCGTGTGTGTGGTTGTGTGTGAGTGTGGATCAGTTGACACTGGGTATAAGACATAAAAAAATTAGAACTTTAACAACTCATCATAGAATATAAATTTTAATCCAATCATGAATTATACAACAACCAAAAGCTGTCCAACTAGGCAAAGTCAGCTATAAAATGTTGTTCTCGTCTTATCAATTATTAAAAAAATTGGACACCAATAATGATGAAATCAAATAGAGTTTTTTATGGATAAATTAAAAATATATTGAACTTCAGTTTTAACATGCGCTGATGCAATATAAACAATTTTAGATTAATGTAAAATTTTGTGAACGTGTGATATTCATGATGGAAGTTTTAATTCAAAGTGGATTTTGTGGGAAACCCATCATTTAAAAAAAAAAAAAAAAAAAAAAAACTATTCCTACTCCTGAAAGATTTAATTTCATTTATGCAGCTACCAATGTATTGAAAATATAGACAGAAAGACAGATAGATCTTGATTAATATAACAAAATCCATCTTACACATAAATTAAATCATGCAAGACTGCAAACTCTTCACAGCAGAAATGACAGAATATCTCGATAAAAAAACAATGAAGTCTTTTAGAGATTAATATACAACTATTCTCGTGTCTTCACCTAAAAGCTTAAACTTTTCGGATAGTTGGTTTATGACATGGTATTAGGACTTGTACATTGTTCAAGCTTCAAACTCAAAGGGCACTTGAGTGAAGGGGCATGTAATATAATCAAAGGGTGTCTTCACCTCATAACTTAAGACTTTTAGGACAGTTGGTTCATCTGTTAGGTAAAGACATATATATTATTTTATATTATTCCTTAAAACAACCCCTCATGCGAGAACTTTTTTTGGGTTTTGAAGCATGGATAATGCACAAGATCATTTCTTTATCTTTATTTTTTGGTTACCGTGTGCTTAAATTCAAATCTTTTTTTTATTTTTATTAAGAGAATGAGGGCTACAAGGATTGAACTCTAGACCCCTTGGGTCATAGAAGCTCCGATTCCATATCATGCAACCAACTCTCCAAAAAATTTAATCTGTTTGGCAAAGGCACATATATTATTTTATATTATTCCTTAACAATGATAAAATCATCATTAACTTAAAAAGACAGTTCCAATCACCTTGCTGCAGTAATTTCCAACCAAACCGTCAGGCATGACAACGGAGAGACATCATGGCAACATGAAGCAACCATTGCCAATAATGACCAGGACAACTCTTTTGCTTTCATCAATAGAGCCTCTCCGGGACATTTTTGCTTTTCACACTCCGCTAATATTTGGAAGAGTTCAACAGGAACACACGAGTTTTCACTAGGAAAGGTTGTTTCACCGCCTTTCTCAAGTGAATCCAAGAATGATGCAGTGCTTGCCTTTTTCTTTGACTGCATTCCTTTCAAAACTGTCAACATGTGAAGTCTGAGACGGGGATCGCTAAACTCCTTTGATGCCTAGCAATCACAATCCCAAAGAGATTCAAAGTGGAACAATTTCCCTTTAGCATAACTTACATATTTAAGCTTTATGCTATGAATTAGAATAGGAAACAAGACTCACCACTTGGACTACTGTATCAAATGAATATCCTCCAATCTGAGCTTCAGACAAAAATTCAATCTGACAGGAGCACAAAAATCATAAGATTATAATTGAAACCTGAGGAATTCTGGATTTTTATTACTTAACTATTCATGTACAGAGGTTTACAACATACAGGCTAATGTGAGTAATTACTTTCCTATTAAGAGCTGATTCTAAGGAAATAAATTAAAAAATAAAATAAAAAAATAAAAAAAATTAGTTGTATAATCTGTCACATATCTATCCTATAACCCGTCCTATCAAAACCTGTCTAAGAAAGTGAAAAAACAAATCTACAATAATTATACAACTATTCATTCTATATTTACAAAATCCCCCCTCAACCGGTGAATGGATACCTATAATTCCCAGCTTGCTAACGAGATCTTCGGGTCAATAGTAATCAGTCCACTATCAATTTCTCCTTGATGAAGTGGCGTCTAATCTTCGTGTGTTTTGTTTTGTTATGTTGAACTCAAATATGAGCAACACGAATGGTAGATTTATTATCACATAACAACTAGACAGGCCTTTCATATTTCACTGAGGTCATCTAGTTTGATTTTCAGCCATAGTAGTTTACAAACCCTATGAGCCATAGGTCAAAATTTTGCCTTTGCACTTGATCGAGCTCCGAACATACAATAACTAGAGGTTGATCTTGTTAGAGATATATAAAACTATTAATATAACCTCACCTAACAGCTTAAACTTTTGGGTTGAATTGGTTCTTCACATGGTATCAGAGCTTCGGTGTACTGGGTTCGATTCTCACCGCCCCCCACTTTCTTTCTAGTGGAATTTCTTTCTTAGCACGGGTAGGTGGGCCTGTCCATTATCCATCCTTCATGCCTGTTGAGATATATAAAATCATTAATGTAACCTCACCCAACAGCTTAAGCTTTTTGGTTGAATTGGTTCTTTACATGGTATCAAAGCATTGATGGGCTTTCACTTGTCAGCTTAAGCTTTTAGGTTGAATTGGTTCTTTACAGATCTTTAGTCAGTAATGATTCATACATAATCAGCAGTAGTATACACTTCTAACGACAGGTTCCCACCTTTACGAAATAACAATCCTCTCCCTGTTATAGTTCTACCCATATCATGTCATGTAAGTGACTGTCCCTCAAGTCAAGTATGAGCCAACTAATTCACAATATTGACCACAAATGCTAAATATGGTCTGGTATGAGCTAAATATATCAATCTCCATACCAATCCCTTGATACTACCCTCTATCAACCTTGAGACTCTTCTTCACTTCTTCTTAACAGGAACATACTAGTCTTATACCCTAATTTTCTAGTTTCCTTGAGGAGTTCAAAAGCGTACTTCCTTCAAGAGTTTGAAATAACCTTTTCGGAGTAGGTAACCTCGATCCTAATAGAGTACCTTAGCTTCCTTAGGTCTTTAACTTCAAATTCAGCAGCCAACCTCTCCGATAGTAGTCATTTCTCAAATAGATCCTTCCCAGCTATAATGATGTCATACACATAGACAAGAAGAATGAGTTTTCCCTCTTGTTTATGTTTACAGAAGATAGTGTAGTATAACTGACTCTTCTTGTATCCCAAGGACACCATTTGTAAATCTTCCAAACCACGTGCGGGGAGATTGCTTCTCAATCTTTTCTAACTTGCATACTTTATCTTCGCCATATTTGGAATTGAATACCAGTCGGATCTCCATAAAAACCTCCTCCAATTCCCCATGAAAGGAAACACTTTTAACATCAAATTGGTGCAATTCCCAATCAAAGTGAATTGCAAGAGATAATAGAATTCTTACAATGTTTATTTTGTTAACCAAAACAAATGTTTCCCAGTAGTCAATGTCATATGTCTGCATGTATTCTTTAGTAACTAACCTCACCTAATACGTGACAAGTGTCGAGCTCAAAAACAAAGGGACTGGTGTATTTAGTACTTATCATAAGTTCAGACATTGGTTGCTGCCATCAAATCAGTTTAGGATTTATCCTCCTCAGTACACAAATTTTGGTGTACCAACCTTCAGTTGATTGACAGAAGATATTTCATGTGAGGTACTAAGTAGAGTTGTTGATTCTTGTGCATTATTATAAGGAGTAAGCACAAACTCTAGAGATGACTCGGGGGATAATGCTGACTCTCGGAAGAAACTTCTAAGATGTTTTTCCCTTGAAGTTGCGGAAAACAAAAGAAAGATTCTTCTTCATGAAAGGTAACATGCATGATACCAAAAAGGCTTGAATTGAAAGATGATAGCATTTGTCTTCATTTTTGTCACTGGCATAACCCAAGAATACATAACAACTTGGGGATCAAGTTTGTTGCAATATTGTTTATGAACATTAACAAATACAACACACCCAAAGACATAAGATAGAAGACTTACATAAGATGAAGAAATGGAAAATAAGAGGTCATGAAGGGCATAGGGCTTGCATTGCCAAGGAACATCAACAACACATTTATCCTAAACTAGTTGCAGTCAATGGAATTTCACATTACCAATGATAAGACAAGGTAATTGATTGATCAAATATAATACGATTGATATAGCTTCCCCCACAAGAGTTGGGAACATAGATTAGAATAGTAATACTATGATCACTTCAAGCAAATGGTGATTTGCTTGAGAGGTGTCAACTCATGTGATCTCATGAATAAGGCCATTTTCCATAATAAATAACAAGTTTCATTAGTTGACACATTCAAAACCATTATCAGGATGCAGTTGTTTCATAATTTTTTCCAAACTATGTTTGACTCATGTGAAAGATTGGATGAATAATTATGGCACTACAAATTTGTCTTTCATAAAAAAAAATATCAAGGTTTTCCGATTACAATTACTAATAAATGATACAAATCATTTAGCACCAAAGACATTAGCCATTTTTGCAAGTCCTCAAACATTATAGTGAATAAAATCAAATGGCTCAAAACTTTTTTATTGAGCTTGAAAGAAAATATACATGAAGGTGCTTTGTACACTCCATTTGGAGATTCCAGTATTGATTCAACATGATCCACAAGTCATTAAGAATGCCAAAATAGTGGTGCCCTGTTTGTTAGAGAAAATTTTGATTTTCAATTAATAATAGATGGCAATGTCTTGTTTCATAGAGTAAGTATTCCGTAGGACAGCCCCAATATCTTGGGTAATGGGCAAGAACATGCAATTCCGACTAACCTTCAAAGCCATAAAGTTCCATACTCAAATCATGATAAAAGAGTCTTCATCCTTTTATTTGTCAAATTTGGATTGATCTTATTAAGATTGGTCCTATCAATATTATTCAACTTCCATTGCCCTCTAAGGGTAGTCCGAAAAACCTGGACCATCACAAATAATTTTTTCAGGTGAGATAGTAAGTGATAGGATATTAAGAGCAAGTGGCGTGGTCGTAATGGAGTGAGAAGTGAGTTGGGTGGTTTAACTGGAGAACTAAGTGGCCCCTGAGTTGGACATCGTGGTCGAAGGTGGACTAGGCAGCTTGTACAAGGAGAAGATGAGAGAGAAGACATACAAGTGATGCTAGATGAGCTGACCAAGGGTATATCCGAAGAGAAGGGATCACGGTGAGCTATCTGAGAATGGCGGCAACAACAGTGGTTGCTAGACCCTCCCCCACTCGAGGCGAAAATGGTGGCATAAGGATTTAATGCTTAGAGAAAGAGAGCAAGACATAGTGAGGGCAAGTGGGAGGTCTTCCAATGACGTCCAAGAGGTGACAAATTTCATAATGGTTTCATTGGTTGGAGATATAACAGTGGCAAACATGTGAAGGTGGCGACAACGACAACGGAGGGTAAAAAACCAACAGCATAAGCACTCTCATCATGAGCTCGACAAAGGTGCTGTCTCGAGCACAATGAAGGAACAATCTGAAAATAGGTTGACTACAATGGAGGCAACAGCTATAAGGTTGTGATGAAGGCAGTCTAGAATGTCGTGCAAGTAGAGCTTCCCAAATGGGGAGCTATGCCACCATTATGGGGGTGTAAATGAGTCAGTCGGCCTAACAAGGCCTACGGGTCGGCCTACATCAGGCTAGGTTCGGCCTATTACAACTAGTCAAATAGAAAAGGCTCAGGCATAAAAAAAAAGCCTATTTAGAAAGCAAGTCATATGCTTTCTTTTACATGTCGGGCCTATAAGTCGGCCTATATCATATTGTTTATTTTAAATTAAATAAATAAATTATTATTTTAATGATTTTGAATAATAAAATAATATTATTTAATTATTATTTTTAATTATTGAATGTCTAATAAGCTTAAACAGGCTAACAGGTCTAGACCAAGGCTTTTATTTTTTAAATATAGGCCAGATTAGACTTATAATTTCGGCCTACACAGATCAAATCTAAAATATTTTACACAGGCATGAACTATTTCAGTCAAAGTCTAGTCCAACCCAGCCTATTTACATCCATAGCTACCAAGTTCAAATATGTGAGATTCTGAATTTTGTTACTTAATCATCCATCTACATAAATTTACAACACTCACGAAGTGGGTATTTGAACTGGGTCGGCCCTTTTATAGACTAATGTAAGTAATTACTTTCCTAAAAAATAATTAATTTTGGGATAACAAATAAAAGGCAAAAACAAGTATCCAATAATTATACTATTGTTCATTCTATTATTATGACAATTATGGTTTGGGGATTTAATAAAAGAAATAACAAAAGTAGAAACATACCCAGTCATTGTCTCTAGCTAATACAGCAAGGTACTTAGTACTTAGGGGAAGCTGGTGCAACCTACAAAAAGTTGTTACCAAACTCCAGTGCTGGCTAGCAACCTTTCGTTGAGATCTTAACTCATTTACACCACCATTTCCAGTTAATATCCATGACCCATAGGTACTTCCGTCAACCAACCGTGGAAGACTTGCCTTTTCCAAATGATGCAAGACAAGCATAAGTGCTCGTGAAGGTCGTTTACTTGGAGCTCCTGTCCCAGTACCATTCGCAGGAGAATCTTTGTGCAAATATTCATCGGCTAGAGCTCGAGCAAGAGATTCTGTTATATCACCTTCATGGGATATTGCATGAAACACAGATCCCTTGGGTGATAATTGCCTGAGATTTTCATTATTCTCAATTGATTTGTGGAAAGATGATATCCGTCTTAGCACAGCAATATCGGTGCGCATCTTGCTAGCGGACAAACCACATAGTTCCAGAAGAAAAGCACAAGAAGCAACAAGCATAGAATCCTCAAAATGCATAATAGCAACTGGCAAAACCTGAAAATTCAAGTGCAACAATTTTCAATCTACCACTCAAAATTCGAATGTGATGATTATTTTGGTATTTTTTGTGAATAACACTTTCTAAAATCTGGGAAAGAACCAATGGGGTTAGAAATTGGGAAGAAGCAACATAGAACTGATAGAAGACCAAATAAATACAGTTAAAGATATAAAATCATTCACGTCCCTTAAACAAAAAGCTTAACCTTTTAGGATTAATTGGTTACTCCAAAAACCAGGAAGACCAAGTCATCAGAAGCTTGATTCTTTCCACCTCCATACTCCAAAATTAAATTACATTTTAGTACAAAGTAAAATAGACTTGTGTATTTCCCATGCTTAAAGCAAAAAAAGCTCTTGCATGGGCATGTTAGAGATATAAAATCATTAATATGGAAGCGGGGCTTGGGAGTAATGTCACTACCTATTTTGGAATATATCATCAAGTGAGGATATTTATCGGGTAACAAACTATGCATTTTACAACATTTGCATGTAGCACATTGATTTGTTCAATTTTATATCTCATTTCAAATATATAATCAGAAAATTTATTTAAAAAGAAACCTCACAGATGAAAGTAAAGTCTCTTCGCTTGGTCCTAGTGGTGAAAGAAGTGTCTGAACATCAGATTGAATGTTAGTTTGTTCATGCGTCAACGAAGTACTGGTTTCCTCTTCTGACTTGAGATTTTGAACTCTATGGCCAAGAATTTGGTTAAAAGCTGCTAAAGGTCGTCTACGATGCAAATGGTGCTCAAGCCCAAATCCATTTTCCTGAAAAATCAATTCAAATTACTGATATACATTATCAAAAATATCCAAATCCTCGATTATAATGGCAAACGAGGGTTTGTTGGCAATTCAATAACTTGAACACAGGGCAAATAGCATGTTTGTCTTAACAAACAAAGAAGCATATTGCAGATAAGAATGGGAAATACAGCTCCTGAAAAAGGAAAATACTAGATGACCAGAATTTTTTGCCAGAACAAGTTGGCTTTGTTATTGATTTTTGGATGGACGACTGGTCCCTAGTACTTTGACTTATCCAACAACTGCCCTTGAATCATGAGAAATTATGGCTGAATTTTGTCCTTTTTTGTGTAGCATTGCTCATTACAAAAAAAAAAAAAAAAAAAAAAAATAATGATTAGAGCATATACCTGTAACTGCCAAGCATATTGTCATGTAATTAATGATCACAATACAACCACAAACGGCAGAGAATTCAGCTAAAGGGAACTCATTTAATTTATAGCCTCAAACTGAAGTAATTGTAAAGAAAGATAAGGCAATTTTGGCTCTCACTGAAACTCATATCTAGCATTAGAGACATGTTTTGGATAAAAATACTGAAGATCAAAGAAACTGAACCCTCCCTGAGGGTCAATGGTCATATTGCCTATATCACCTCATACCTTGTAAATTACAAAGATAGAACAATGTAGCAAAAAATCTCACTTTCATAACAAAACAAAGGCGAAGAAATCCAAGTCTCCTAGGGGAGACAAATATTGGATAACATGTTATAGTTTAACTCTCCAGTCTAATAACTAGTACTAGCAAACCAATAAAATTCCTGCAAAATAATGCTACTCTATGCTATGCTACCTGGCCTCATAGTAGTTATAACTTACGATCCTTTTGATGCGGAAAAAAACTTAGATTGCAACTCATAGTTAGAGGAACTGGACTGGAACAGACATCAACTCAATAAGGGGACCAGGTCATTTGGTCATTCTTTGTCACTAGTCTAAGAATTGAACCAGACTATTTTATAAAATATTGAAGGAAGAAACAAATATAAAATGGTGATCAATATTAGTAAGACTCAACTAAGTTTTTCTCAATTAACTTCAAATTTGTAAAGGATAAAATAGTAAAGGACATATTTTATCCTGTGAAAAGCAAGGAAGAATCCAGTAAAAATACCCGTATCCAATTCATCAATGGAATGCTGTGTGTCCGTGACAATTAGTTTGTGCTTTCCAACATTGAATATCCTAATTAGCTTATGTTTATTTTTCTCCACTAATCAACTTAACTCATTATTTTATTCACATATTTTAAAATTTATTTAGAACGTTTCAAAATTGTCATGGCAATCGAAACTAGATCAAGGCAAGCTAAGGTTTTGGGACCAAAATGACGAGTTGTTAGAAATAATGCTTCCTTGCTACAGGTTGCACATGTTCTGTGCACCTAAATCTGTGAGTCCAACGAAAGCTTTGACCAGGTCATTTGCATAGGATGATCAAATTAAATAATCACACCAGCCAGGTGGCCAGCTGAACTAACTGAACCAATTGGGTTCCTCAAACTATGTTGCAACTGCGGTCCCTTATGTTATGCCAATAAAAATTGCAAATAATATACAGCTAAACAATCTTTAGGCTGTAAAACATTTCTTAGCAGTTTTCAAGAAAAATAAAATTCTTTTAAGAGGGGGAAAATGAGTCCAAAAAGGTGAGTTGGACAATAAATCATCCTAAACAGAAAAAAATGAAACAGGGAAAAGCAAGCAATTATATTAAATGTCCATACCTCAAGTAGAGGACCGTGTAGTTCTTCTTCGATATGGTTTTGGATAGTTGCCTCCCAGGAGATTGCACTTATCTCAGCATGCACATCAGCATTTATGAATAAATCGATGTCTCTATGTAGCAAAGTTTCCCCTGTAGGGAACCCTGAAAATGATTGGCATCCAAGAGGACCCTGTAACATAATGAAAACTACATGACTTGGATTGCATACATATACATGAACTGCATCTGCAATAGCTTGCGAACTGCATGACAGAGAAGGGTATTTCACATTGTAAAACAATTTCAAAACAAGTTGTTGTCAGGGAACATATTTCTGTATCTGAGAACCAATATGAGTGTGTGACCATATAAATCTCTTTTGCTTTTTTTTTTTTTTGGGGACAGGGGATGGACAAACATCAACATCAACAATACTCTCTCATCCCAAACTAGTTTGGGTCGGTGATGAGCCCAAATAAAAAGTACAAAAAGATTGAGAAATAAAAAAGGTACAAATTTAAAAAAGAAGAAAAAAAAGCAATAAACAATTAAAAAGAAAAAGAAAATAAAGTGAAAATAAAGATGAATAAGAGAGAAAAATGCATAAGAGAAAAAAAAGTAAAAACAAAAATGAAGAATAAGAGAAAAATATAAATAAATAAGAAAAGAAAAGAAAAAAAGGAGAGGTAAAGAAAAAAAAAGGGAGATATAGGGGGATGGACAAACACCTCATTAAACCCTGACTGACTAACAAGGGTGGAACGAGGGCAATTCCTGTAAACAGCCTTACCCTTGCATATTTGCAAAGAGGCTGTTTCTTGAATTCAAACTCATGACCTTTCAATCCCAAAGGAGCGGTTTCACCTCTTAGATGGACAAACATAAATAAACAAACAAACCGAGAGAATAAGAGATAATTGATGAAGCTGTCCTAACATGACATCTAAAGCATACAATATTCTCAAAAGAAACAATATCAGCCAGGTATAAGTTTATTTGAAAAAAGAAAGACAAAATTGCATACAAAAGGCAGCAAAGAAATTCTAGTCATTCAAAAAGGAGAACAAAACAGACCTGGACATAAAGTTGCATCAATCTTCGTATAGGTTTTGGAAACCAGCACGGAAGCATTTGTAAAAGTGAAGTATCACGTCCGGTAGAGAAGAAGATGTCGTCACGCCAACTAAGATAATCTGATAAAGCTGCATTGCCAAATTGTGATAGACAAAAATTGATGCAACAAAAAAAAAAGTAGGGTTAGTATAAGTGCCAAAGTAACTCCGAAGAAGGGGGTAAGGGACGGGTTACCCAACAAATGAGGTTAATTGCAAACCAGTTTTTGCTTTAGGGACCAACAAGCCCATTGTATCTTGTCCAAGACATGCTCCTACAAGCGTGCGCCACAATGTGGGGAACCTTTGCAACGTCGGCCTAAGGTTCTCCAATGTGCACTGAGCAGAGGAACTACTATGCCTATTCACAGCACCACTATTTAGGCAGCTTTGAATCGGGACAGTAGCATGCATCAGAGTTGCCAGAGCTGCCATTTCTCCCCCTCCTTCAGCAATGTCATCAACAGTTCGAATTATTTCATCTACCTCCAAAACACTGAGGTCACTTCTTGGAACTAAATTACGTGACATTATTGAACGAGCATTGGCAAGTGAGGCCTTGTATTCACAGCCCTTAACTCTAGAGAAGAGCAGCCATCTTGCCCATTCATAATCAACCTGTTCAGATGCAATGTATCAACAAGCAACAGATATAAGTACATAATAAGAAATTTCACCAATAACTGAATAAGGACAAACCTTTAAGTAAAAGTAACAACATATACACACAAATCTATATATATCATAACAAAAGGAGGAAAATAAGAAGCGCAATTACATGAAAAGTATTTAGGTAAAAAGAAAAAGAAAAAGACATGCTCATGAAAAAAGTGAACTCTAAATGTCTCCTATTACAAGTATACTACTGGTATTATATGACAAAGCCTCAATGCCAAACATTAGGCACTTAGTAATCTAGCATTATCCCTTTATTTATAGCTCCGGAAATGGATATTACATCTGGGTATTACATCTGTTCTGCTACTGAAGCTTAGCTCTCGTGAAGTAAACAAAGGAAGATATGTCCATTTTGGAACCCTAAAAAAATATACTTGACATGACATTAGTCCTCCATTTATGAAGGCTTAATGTGGTCTTTCAACGCCAGTTCCATTAACTGGAGGACCAATTAGATCTCGCCGGAACTAATGGGATGTCCAGTATATCTTTGAAGGATCAAAATGGACGATTACTCCCAAAAATATATATATATAGAAAACTACAACTTCCTTTAAAAAGATGTAAAAATAAAATCACTATTAGAAAGATTAATAAAAGCCATTGATAGGCTTTTTCCTTCCTTACAGCTTAACCTTTGGTACAAGGCTCTGACTGGACGATCAAAAGTTCAATACTTACTACTGCCCTCACTCTTCAAATTAGATTATATTTCTACACAAGGTTGAGGTGGGCCTATGCTCTACCCTCACTTCAAGGAAAAAAGCTTTTCTCATGACAAAGTGTATTAGATATATGTTAACAAGAACTATTCCAAGCATCCTCAGCTTAAGCTTTCAGGAATTAGGATAGTTGGTTCAATAACAACCAGGTTCCACCACAGGCTTTTTGGGCTGGGCATAACATGCCAAACCCATAATTAAAAACAAGCCACTTTATAACGAGTTTCTTGACCAAAAAAATAATAATTAAAAACCTCTCTACCACTATTCTTTATAAATCTAAGATTCAAATTGAACCTAATCCTTTACTTCAACATGGCTAAGGACTTTCTTAAAAGCTTAAGCAGTTACGTGAACCAAAAAGAATAGTTTTATTTCTACACCATGGCCTCTCGCACAAGGCCCATTAAACTTGAAGCATAAAGTCTGTGGATAATCATTGGCTAACTGTAGTTCTGAAATTCAAATTCTTTTATTAGAATAATGCGGCGACAGAGATCATACTCTTGACCACTTAGTCACGAAAGCTGTAATACCATGTTAAGGATCAACTTTCCTAAGAGATTAAACTGTTAGGTTAAGGATAAAAAATGGTATTATATCACCAAACTCCTTTGGCACAGATGGTAAGGAGCCTGGGCCCCTTAACCAGAGGTCTCGAGTTCGAGCCCTGGGAATGGAAAAAAAGGATTTGGGAGAGCCGCCCCCGAAAGGGTCCGACAGTGCTCGATGGGGATTAGTCTTCGGTTACAGCTGGAGGATACCTTTGAATTTATTCAAAAAAAAAAAAATGGTATTATATCTTTACCAAATACTTTTACCCTGCACATGAAGATGTCGGACCATGAAAACAAACCAATTCAGATAACTGATTTGTCTGAGAATATTTAGAATAGTTAACTTTTGAACTCATCTTATATGTTCTACTGATGAGTTTTTTGGATCAAAAACTTAAATTGGATGCAGACCTTCTACACTGTGTTGCCAAAGAATAGAACAGTTGAAAAGTCAATTTAATTTATACAGAATAAAATGCATGGATTTCATGAAACGAAGCAGAATTACTGATCGCCAGAAAGTGTTAAGATGCTACCCTTATTGGGGAATAAAGTTTCCATAAGGAATGTCATTGAGATCAACACTGTTTGGTACTCAAAGCAAAGACATTATTCACATTAACAAGGAAGTTTTTGAAGACCAGAGGTTGAATAAAACAATGAATGGGAAACAAGGGATATTGCACAAATCCCTTCAATATATAGCCTCTTAAAAGTAACAAAAATCAATAAATAGCATTGGAGCAGCCCTTTGGCTTAACCATATAGCACAAATGCAAGCATCTGGTGTTAACATAAAGAGTTTACCTGAATTCATTCTAAGTCGCATCTTTTATTTGGACTACGGTGCTTAATAGAATTATCGTTAATGCCAATTTGTAAGTTTGAAAACACATACTGCTCTTACCCCAGGTAATTGTGTTATGTGTGTTGCTTGTTCTTCCTCATCTGTTCCTACATTGTTGTGCTGCTGTCTCTTTACACTATATTGATCAGCCTTTTTGGTGACAGCTGGGTCTGAGCGAGGTCCTTGGACCATAAGGATCTTACCCCCGGTAATAGCGTTATGTGTGGAGCTTGTTCTTCCTCATCTATTCCTACATTGTTCTACCGCTGTCTAGTTACAGTATATTGTTCGGCTTTTTTATGACAGCTTGGTCTGAGCAAGGTTGTTGGACCAATTTTTGTTGACTAGCATTAGTAGTTTTGGTAGGAAGTAAAATGTCAAATCGTGCAATCTATGCTACTATTTGCGTATTTGACTGGAGTGTAACACTTGTAATTTTAGCCACATTTTATTGGCTCAGCGGCTGATTTGGGACAAAATTACATGATTGGCTTCTGTTAGGTGTAAAGCAAAGTCTTTCTTAAGAGGTTTCCTTAACAGATATTCAGAGGGATTGGGCAGCTTTTCCCCCTTGATGCTTTTTTGTCTGTAGTTATATTTTCTCTTTTTCATTTTGGAGGATCCCCTATCTTCCATATTCCTTCTACTGTTTTGACTTTGTCTTAATGAATTTCTTCTTTTGTCCAAAAAAGAAAGAAATAAAGAGGTTACCTGAATTTGTAGCTAAACTTGCATAATGATACCATAAACAAAATTAAGTTTGAAAAACAACCAAAAAAATTTAAAACAACAGAACTTACAAATTTAATTGCATCAACAGCTTATGGAAGAAAACTTGAATCATGATTTGAAATAATAAAGACCAAGCAGGAACAATCAGAATAGATAATGCAAGTAACAATAACACAAAATGGACATAAAGAAACTTACTGCAGTTTCCTGAAATGCTTGAAGTGAATCATGATCGAGGACCAAATTATGATGATCAAGGTAAAGGTCCAAGAGATATGGCAGGCTATATTGTGCACAGTGACGTACAAATAGTTTATGGAAAGCTTGTACAGCTCCAGCTCCATCTCTAACTGATGAAGTCTCAATAAGATCATCCTCCAACCAGATCTTATCTCTGCCAGATATGAAACCTGAACGAGCCAGAAGAACTACCATCTCCAGTGTCCCTTCCCAATAATCCTTCAAAAATATAAAACTTTGTGCAAGTTTTTCCTCCACAAGCATCCTTATCCACCCAGAGCATATATCAGGTGATAACCTATATATTTGGACATCTGGAACTTCCATGCATACAGAATCCAATTCTTCAAGAGAGTATACGAAACTTCCATAATTAGAAGACTTCATATTGCATGCTAAAGATGAGGCAGGATGTAAAACATCCAAATTCAGTTGAAGACTTCCAGCAGATAGGACATATGCAGGAATCAAGTCCAGCAGTCCAAAGACTTCTTTCCAGTGATTACGGCACACATGGTATTCAAGTTGTGACTCCCATAATAAAGAAATGTCCAAAGGAAGAGATTGATTCAATATCATCTGTACAACCAGGGATGAATGAATAATGAAAATAAAGTTACTATAGAGAAGGATTTTTGTCCTAAAAGAGGTACAGGCATTGAATTAATGACTAAAAGCAGCGCCATAATCGGATACATTAACAGAGGGAAGCAAATTATTGTCATAATTAGAATTCTAATTCAGAGTATAGAACCCTTTCATTTCATGTTCAAACCAAAACAACTAGTGCGTCCAGAAAGAGATCTTATAAAGGTGCTAGTCGAAATTGGGCATTTAAACTTCAGGAAAGTAATAGACAAATGCATTTGAAATTCAAATTTCTAAAAAGGCATAAGCACTTCTGCTTGCAACCTGATCCAATAGAAATGGCACACCGATAAGATACCCAATTTTTAAGAACTCAAACTAAAACATACTTCATTTTCAGTCTTTCTTTCATGTAGGAAATGAAAAGAAAATCAGTTTAAAACCCACCATCCAGCAGGTTCTTAAGGGGAAGGAGGTTGCCAATCATCATTAAAAAGGGAAATTGGGTGCTACAAAGCTTCCACTCTGCGCAGGGTCCAGGGAAAAGTCAAACCCAATATGTGGGTCTATAGTAGGCAACCGTACCTTACAGTTGCAAGAGGTTGATTACAGAATCGAATCTGTGACTTCTGCGTCACATGGAGACAACACCAACCATTGTGCCAAGGCTCTGCTTCATTGCCAATCATCATTGGCATCAACAAATTTCAGTGAAAAAAATGCATATCAACACAAACAGGCAGGCACAAAACAGAGAAGCAACTTACACGATCAACAGTTCTTTGCTCCCAGGCATCAAACCAGACAGCAGCAGCTGCCCAATATCCAACATGAGCATCATCTTCGTTGACTTCCACAGCAGAGGAACTTTCATTAATATTCATCCACGAATCCAAGACAATTCCATCAATCTCACCACATTCAATGACAAAACTATCAAATGAATGGTTATGCAAGAGCCTTAATCTATTTTCTACCGGTGAAACAGATTCTGATGGAACACTGGTATCTTTCAGCTGGTGATGATATGTTTTCCAGAAGCTACTGCTAGGATAGAGACTCTTCCCATACACATGCACAGGGACAAATAAGATCGCAAATCTCAGCTCGTGGACATTTCTCTTTGCAGCACTCAAACTGTACTACATTGACCACAAAATAAGACAAAAAAATTCCACATACCTCAATCAGTGACATATCTTCCAATATCTTCAACTCATATGGTCCTAGATAACCATATCTTTTCATTTCCTCAGCAACCTGGGCTCGTAGAGATCTCCTAACAGTGCCAAACAAAAGTTGTTTAAGACATGATTCAATGTTCTCTCCAAGTCTTTGAAGTGTTGCAACAGCAAGTTCAGTTTCACCCTGTATAATTGCAACTTGAGTCGCCTGTTATTTTCATTGCGATTTGTGACAGCGAAATAGAAAGTTAAACACATTACCTTCAAAAATAAGTCATAAGCAACAGCTCTGCCAATGTCACGAACTTCAGTAAAAGTATCTTGAGGCTCTTCGTCAGCAACGAAATCTTCCAACTGATGAAGATGCAGTTGAAGAACTGCCAAAGGGAGACGA
Organism: Gastrolobium villosum; assembly: GCA_032173675.1. NCBI lineage: Eukaryota > Viridiplantae > Streptophyta > Magnoliopsida > Fabales > Fabaceae > Gastrolobium > Gastrolobium villosum. Next base: position 696,906 of record JAVKPL010014796.1, on the reverse strand, counting down.
CCAGAGAGCAGAGCATCTTTAACCATGGTCTTAAGGTCAAGATTATCTACCTTCCAGCGTGCCATCATCTCTCTTGGATTTTCCACAGGCAAAACTTTCTTTCCCAAAATTCCTCCTAATGGGGTAAAATGAGATACCTGACCAAATTCTTCTGAGATCAAATGAGACTCGGAATCAACAGGCACCAGTGCAAGATTTTCATTATTTTCGCTGCCTGATGCACCATAAGAAAGTTCACGTTGGTTCAACATATCCAACGACACTAAATCTGATGGAATAACTGAAAGTTGGGACTCTTCCTGCAACATTTCTGTAATCATTAAAGATGACCCTTCTCCACTGTCAGCCTGTAATATAGCAATAAGATACCATTTAATTTTCAGAAAAAATAATGCAACCAATTTAAGCAGTAGTCCAAGTAGCATAACTATGGAGCACCATACCAATCCTTGACTGGCCCTTTGGAATATTGACCTATGCCTACATTGCAGGTTTCGGATGATCTCCAAGAAATGAGCCATCTCACAAAGTTTTAGAGAAAAATCCACTTCATTTTGTAGTTTAACTGGTTCAATTGGGGGAAGAGAAAGTAATCCTGTCTTGTTAAAGCTCTCTGCTATGCATGTATCTTTTTTATGTTGTAGCAACCCATATTTACGAAGCATCTTTGTTGCAAAGCAAGTAGCCAGTGCAAGAAGCCTACAGATGTTGACCAGAAGAAAATATTGTCATAAGTAAAAATTATATTTAAAAAAAAAATGATTATGCATGCTATCCAATGCTTTTTTCATAAATACTTAATTTTTTCCCTTTCAGAACATACTGCCACTGACACAAGGAAAAAGAACAAGAAATTTAACAGAATATCAACAACCCAAGCTATGATTAAGTGAATAGCAAAATTGGTATATCACCATCATCCATGTTATCTAATAGTACAATGGGTCACATTACTTAAATTTTCTTCCCCTTTAAAAAGGGATGGATTAAATAAATATAAATTATGTAGACACCAGTTACATATTTATCCTCAGCTACTTGCATCACCTTATAAATGCCAGGCATAACCATAAATTTATGTAGTTTAAAAGTGAATTCAGTCAAATAATTGAAATAAACTTAAATGAAAACAGACAAACATTCTTAAAAATTGGTGCAAGTTGATAAAACTTTAAAGCAATATCCAGTGTTCAAACAGGACAAACACAAGCCTATCAAACTCAAATGGATTTCTACATGTAATAACAATAAATCACATGGGTAGCTGATGGTAACTTTACATAGGTGATGGTCAACAGAGTGAGAACTGAAAACCATAAGTCCATACAAGAAAGAGGCCTTGGTTAATCACAGGATGGATATATGGACTAAAGATTACCTAATATCAGTTTCCTCATTCAATGTAGCTATACTAAAGAAACTAGCCATAAGAAAATTTGATAAGAATTAAGAACCTTGGGATGCATGCATCACCCCAAAAGCTAGCTAAAGGGTGGGAGTGCCCAAGGCCTTATAAACCCCACATTAATTGCCCATACAACCAATGTGGGACTCCAAGTCCCATACCTTGCAAATGGGTCCTAACATTCTACCACGCTCCGCAGCCCCAGCGCCCATGCGGGCTAACTTAGCGCTAGTCTTTTACTAGCCCTGGGCGAACTCTAAAATGCCAGCGTCACCACCCATGCCGCTCGATTGCAAATGGGAAACATAGTGAAAGGCTCTGATACCATTTGATAAGAACCTTGAGAAGCACCACCCCAAAAACTAGCTCAAAGGATGGGAGTATCCAAGGCCTTATAAACCCCACATTAGTTACCCATACAACCAATGTGGGACTCCAAGTCCCATACCTTGCAAATGGATCCTAACAAGATTCCAACAGTTCCTACACTGGAAATACTTTTGCTAACAATTCATTTTTTTGTACAATTTTCCCTAAAATGAATTAAAATATATAGCTATCATAAAGAAACTAGCCATAAGATAGAGGACCAACATGATGTTGAATATCTTTCTTAGACCAAAAAGGAACATTTAATCTGCATATTTTACACATGACATAATGTCTAGCAATGATAAAGAACACAAAATATAGGTATCAGAGCCAATGAATAAAAACTTACCTCGAAGCAGCAGAAGTTTCGCTATCATTGCCACTTTTATTAAGTATGAGATAAACTGCAGCAAAAAGCAATCTCAAAATCCCCTCTTCTGCTAGATTCACATCCACAAGCATTTCCAAAGATCTGTTCATCAATAAAACTGGAAAGTGAATTTCATTAGACAATATTTGCCATAAAAAACCTAAATACTACATGAACACATCAATGTAATCCATCTCATTTACAACTGCACTTCCACAGATCCAGTGTAATACACGAGAATTTAATTAGGGCAATTTGAAAACTATTTCAAAATATAAAATTAGGAATAGATAAATTGTGAATTATAAAAGCAAAATATTTCTTGAGAAAGGTCCAAGGGGCATTAACTAAGAACTGTTACCAGCAAAACTCGGAAAAATTTCTAGCCCTTGCTGCTTTTCACATTTCTGCTCGTGTCAACTGGTAGGAATTAGGAAAGCCATGGAGAGAAGTGTCTATATATATGTTGTATCAAGTTTAAAGCTTAAGTTTTAGCTTGAGGGAGTCTTAGAATATCTAGAAAATATATCATATATCATTTTTGTATCTTAGAGTATCTTAAAACTAACGTAATGATCTCTCAGGAGTGGTTTCCATATTTCATTATGTTTCCTAATTTGTTTTCATATTTGATTAAGATTAGGAGTCTAGTACTAGCATAAATAGGGGTTAGAGCTTTGTCTTTTGTATCACATCATTATACACAAGAATTTTATTCGATATCTTCATTCTCTCTTTTCCTTCTCCCCTACCTAAATCTCCATAATTTCAACAGAATTTCAGGGTACAAACTTGTGCTATTCAGATACTATTGAATATTTATTTGATTGATCAAGTATATTGAATGGATCTATTGCTTAAATCTTGAAGAAAACGTTTATAATTCTTTATTTTCATTTTTGGATAGAAGAATAAATTTTATTTAAGAGAGGAGAATGGAAGTAGTTCAAAGTACAATAAATGGTGAGGACGAGGTATCTTCTAAGGCATGAAAGCCAAAAAACAAGGAAGGCAGGGACTTTAAATGCAGAATAGCTGCCCAATAGAGCTGCATATTAGATATGGCATCTCCTTGAAACAGCCAAGGGTAGAACAGAACACCAAAGAGAATCTAAAAACACAATCCTATGCCAAATCAAGATAAGCAACCTTAGATATCTGTGTGATACGTTACAACCAAATGCTCTAAAAATTGCAAAAACTGCACACAGCAACATAATTCTGGCCTCCTTGTTTTTCCAAAACCTTCAGATCGAACCAATAAAAACTACTCGGAGGTAGAGGGGCACTGAGCACATCCATGACTAATCAAAAAACCCAAAATGTCTACAATGATATTCAAACATTCCGGTGTCCCGTTTAACATGGAGTGGACAATTCCAAGATCAACCTAAAAGCTCAAGGCTGAGTTTCCTTTTCAATTGCAAGGGAACTAATCCAGAACCAAAGGCAATCAATTATAATTAAATAGCACTTTTTATTATTTTAATATAACCTTACCACTGAACATTTTAGTTTTTATTTCATAATCTTAGTTGAATTTAAATTAATTATCATTGTTCAAGGAAATCAAACAGGACAGGCCAGTTGAACTATGAACCAGTTACTTCTCCAGTCCGGTCCATCATATAAACTGCCAAGCAAGAAACCCTTCAAGAACCAAAGAACCAGCATTGAACTGGGCGGCCATTATTAAAAAGAATTTTGTGAATGGCTTGAGAAAATTGCCTCAGCCCCATTCCTTATATATAGGATTTACAATCACTAATAAAAAAGGAAACTACAAGTCAAACCAGATCTAATCAAATCAAGCTAATTAATTACAGATACCAAAACCACTCCCCATTTAACCCCTACTAGCGAGGATGGGTGAGGGTGATCATTGCACACAATACCTTTGCCTATTTGCATAAAGACTGTTTCCCGGATTCAAACTCATGACCTTTCGGTCACAAAGTAGCAATTTTACCATTCAGAAGATACTATTTCCTAATTAAGTACAGATACACAATCCCTAAAATTCTGGGATCTTCGTAAAACAGAAGATATTATTCGACAGCCATGTATATGACATTGCAGTAGAAGAGAAAGAAAGAGAGGATATCGGGAAAGGAGAGTGGAGAAAAATTATAAAAGGTGAGACTTTATAAATTAGTTTGGACCATTACATGAAGGTAAGCATATGTTAAAAGCTGGTGTGAGAAAAAAAATCTTATACCGAAGTAAGTTGATCCCTCTATATATATACATTCATACATAAATATATGGTTCAATGACTGAACTATAAACTAACTCCTTTACGAGTTCAACAACCAGTTTCGTAGAACTACAACCCTATATATATCTTTGGCCTGCATCAAACCTCCAAACTTATGAGATGGACTCCATTCGTCTCCACCATTCCAGACCAAAGGACTCCCTCATGATTGTTTGCCACTGCAGTAAAGATTACAACAACAAAAATGCCTTTTCCCGCTAGGTGGGAATTAAATTAACACAATAAAATCATCCGTCCATGTCGATTGCCACTGCAGAGAAGATACTAAATTACAGTACTGAAAAATGGTACATGTCCACTCAAAATAAAAAAAAATAAGCTCTCACCTACTCAATAGTACCACTTCACATTGCGAACATTTTCTTCGTAAATTCTACAGTCTGCCACGAGCTTCCTAGGTGGTTTGCTAGAAGAACACCTAACCCTCATTGTGTACACACTTCTATCTGGCAATATCAACCACCCCCCCACCCTCCAAAAAAAATAATCTTCCCCAAACAATACTATGAACAGTATCCCTGGATATATATATATATATATATATATATATATATATATATATAGGTGGAAAAAGATTATAGCCCAAGAATGCAACTTGAAAACAAATGAATCAAGACCACAATGACTAAATTTTGCCTTACCTTCCAATTTCATCAAATTTCAAGTAGTCCAATGCTATCTGTAACTGACGAATACGAGCAACTTTGATGTCCCATCCTGACAAAAATAAATAAATAAGTAAGCATGCACTTAAAATTTTATTTTATGAAATTATAAAGCAGTGTGTCAAATCAACTCCATTATACAAACTCATCAAATTTTCCATACCACAAAAAAAAAAAAATCAAACAAATAAATAAATAAATAACACCATAAAATGATCATAAACTTTATTCTACGTTGTAATCAGTCTCATTTATTCATCTTTAATAGATAATAATAAATCTTCACATGGAAGTAGTTTTGGCAGCAAAAGACAACAAAAGGTAAACCAGTAAAAGTAGCAATTCAAGACAAGTAGATTAGCTTGGTCCAGACGAGGATGCTAAAAAAGATTATGCATGTAATCACATTCTAATGCACCTAGCTGCCTAGCTCTAAAACTTCCAAACACCAAAATATCAAGGTTGAGGCTCCATTCCCAATGAATTCCTTCTAGAGAAACACCCATAAAAAACCATGTGAAAAAAACACACAAATAAACTACATGAACTAGTCTATCCCACAATAAGGGGAAGATTAGGAGGTGCTATTTAATACGTACATGCATATACATGTGTATGGGTCACAGTACACTAACCATTTTTCAAACACAAACGATCTGCCTCTTCAGTGCCTTCATACAGAAGAACTCTGTCCAAAATTTCAACTTTCCAAGGAGAAAACCTTCTGGTTGGTATTTGGATTTCCAAATTGTCTTTTAGTAGAACTGAATTCCCCATATCCATACTTGATTGACAATAGCCAATGTATTCAACAGGAAGAAAATTTGATAAAATTGCAATGGAGGGAATATACACTGATAGACCACCTTCTCTCACTATATAAATACAACCTTGGAACGTGCAACCAACTGCTTCTCCAATAACAGCTTCTTCTTTTCCATTAAAGTGGTATACATCATATACACTACCTAAGAAAGTGTCATCATGGACATCTAACTTCACTTGCAGATCAAAATGGATAAGTTGACAACCTTTCTGATTCTTCAAATACTTCTTTTTAGAGAAAATAGTAATTCCCAAAGGAGAAAAACAAATAGAATCATCCTCACAGACTCTAAAATTGGGAAGGAGTACCTTTCGCATAACAGGTGACTTCATATCAGAACCAAGAAACCTGTGATGGTTAGTTATTTTAGAAGCAGCAGAAAAACTGCTTGAGTAGGAGCCATATAAGTCCCCCTTTCCTTTAAACATGCAGCCATCAATTTTCTGAAGCAATTTACCCTCCGCAGCTTTGTCTGGGGAAGAAACACTTCCTTTCTTCATGTTTGAATCATTAGATTGACAATAGCCAGAGAAATTAGGGTATACCACCTGGCGGTCTATGTTAGAACCGCCAGCTCCCCAACCAACCAACATCCCCAGCCCTAATTGCTGATGATATGGAAGCAACTTCTCAGACAAACAATTTTTATCAGGAACATAGTCCCCGAAAGATATCACATAGATCACACCGCATTCATCAACCACGGCTAAAAGAGAGGTATGTGAAGCAACAACTAACCTTGTGAATGATCTCCTAAAAGAATCACTGAACTGATCAGACAAGTTATGTTTAATGCCACACTCTTGTTTAACATCTGTATCATCCCTCAAGGGCAACTTTTCTATCCCTTGCAAATCAAAACGAGGGTTAAGTCCACAAGCCTGTGAAACATTTAAACATGTCACAAATTCACCAGACATTGCAGAATAGAGAACAATCAAGCCAGAAGAATTAAGACAGACAAGAAGACTATCAGAAAATTGGAAATCCATCCACTCAACTGCCAGACCTATGTTTATTCTTTCATCAAGCTTCACCAATGAAAGCCACTGAATACCCCAACTGTCTAACTTGGCAACAAGAAGTAAATTTTTGTTCCTGCCTCTTTGCTTTGCATCACTAAAATTGACAGACACGTGATGCATTAATGTCAAAAAAAATCCCACCAAGCAATATGAAGCACTTGAGAACACTCTGGGGCATTCATAGAACCCATTGATCTCAATACCAAATACATTGGAAAAACAATCAGACTTAGTATCTGCTCCGCTTGAGTGGTCAGACACATCTTCAACTGAATCAGCTAGTTCCTGCCAATTCTCCTTACGTTGGGCTGATTTTTCTTTGAAGAGATAGTCCAGAGGTAGATTGCCATCAAATATGTTAAAAGAAACCACTTCTGCAGAGCAAGGGAATTCATTATTCTCAGGGAACTTGATCCAGAGATTACCATCAGATACAATAGTTTCAACTTTAGTTAAAAATGACTGTAAGTATCTCTTAGCAGCAGAGCCTCTCAACAATTCAACTCCATCATCTCCACCAGTCCAATTTACATCCCGGCGACCTCCAGAGACTTCGAGACCAAGGCTGGAAGACTCTCCCACTTCCATATTTTGAGCTGATGTCGCAACAGGCCCCCATTCCACCCACCTGCCTTGCCTAAAGTTACCCTCTACAGCTTGAACCATTTCATTTGCTTTAGCCCGTTTGGAAAAGGCGTGGACTGTTACCCCACATCTTCCAGAAACAAATAGAAATTCTCTAAATGAAGCATCACTATGCTGATCATAGCAGTCCCCCCAATGTGCCCACGCCAAAGAGTTCACATCACTAATGAATGGATAACTACTAGATCTTGAACATTTAATTTCAGCAAGATCAGTATCAATATCGATTTCTGATCCTGAAGTGCAAGGTAAATCATTCACCACACCTGATGTACTAGGCCTAGTGAATGCCTGAGGGGAAAGAGTTGATAAACCTGGATTATTATTGTCATAATCATATCCACTTGCCAGACCACTCAGATATGACTCTCCTGCAAGCAACAAAGCAAATGCACAAACCAGAACAGGTTACCAAAACAAATTTGAAACAATTGCATTCACTCAACACAGTGTAAAATAAAATAGGCTATGTAAAGAACCGATTCAATCCAAAAGCTTAAGCCGTTGGGTTGGATTAGTTCTTTACATTGTGGTCACTGAAGCTCTGATATCATGTAAAGTATCACTCAACTCAAAACCTTAAGGGATTCGATGAAGACCTTTTTAATAATTTATATTATTCTCTAACAGGCTATTCTGCTATTGGACAGCAATAAAATAAAATAAAAATAAAAAAGTAGCCAAACTATAATTACAAGAAATGAAAGCAACAATTACCTTTATTCAGAGGAAGCAAGAGAGCTTCCTTTTGATAGGAATGCAAAAGCAGTATCTCTCTCGTAGGAGAAAGAAAAGCTTTGCGAAAGTCCGAAAGCCCAATTTGGGTCTCCGAGGGGTCCCAGTTGTGTAACTGAAGTATAGCAGGATCCTCACTGCCCAAGGGCAAATCCATTCTGCTCCTGATTCAACCAACCGCATGTTCAAAAATAATAATAATAATAATCAGTTCAAAAATAAATAGTGAAGATATAAAATCTAATAACTACAGTTATTCAAATTCCAAACGATTTTCATCGTTAACTTCAATATCCAAAAGATCAGCGCAATGATCTAACAAGGCTCGCAGAACATGAAACACTGCATGAGACGATAAGCGTAACTAAGTTATTATCTATAACAAAAAACGGTAGCAATAACTAGCTCAGTCTGTTTTCCATTTCATTTCCTCGATTTCTTTATTTTTATTTTATTTTCAAAACAAGCGTAAATCGCCGGTTGAATCGAACACTGTTAATTTGAAACACGTCGAACCTCGAAATCAATCAGGATTCAATCAAACGAAACCAAACGAAATTAATTCAAAAAGAAAACAATAATCGACGAGTTCAAATAGCATAAAAAATTGAGGAGTACTCGAAAACTAGAAATGAATAAATAAAAAACGATGAAAGATGAAGAACCTGAAGGTGGTCGATGATTAAGAGATTAGAATACGAATTTGTTTGGCGCTTTTTCCCATATATGTAGAGCAGCTAGAGTGTGAGTGTGTGTGAGGCAGAGAGGATGGGAGTATGTTTTCCGATTGGAAATACGGAGGTTTTGGGATTGAGATGAGAATGGAGCCAATTTTAGCGCAGAGGAACAGTTTTTTTTTTTTTTTTTTTTTTTACAGAATCCGTGATTTATTTATTATTATTTTATCTATGTAGGGAAGAAAGAAAGAAAAAAAAAACTTTTTAATTATGGGTATTTATTATTCGATTCCAAGTTCAGAAAATGCTCAAATATATTTAATCCTTAATATATATATATATAATGAAATTTACATATTTTTTATGTATTTTAATAAATATTAAATAAATTTATCTAAAATAATTTTAAAAAATTTAAATTATATATATATATATATATATATATATATATATATATATATATATATATATAAGGTTTATCTATTCTCATGTCACATGATAGAAAAAATCTTATGACAAACATATGGTGGAAGGCTATATAGCACCGATACTGACATGGGATAAAACACTCTGACACGTTAATTTTAAAAAATATTAGATTTTGAAGTGTTAGAACACGTTTTGATATTAAATAATATTTTTAATTTATATGGTATATATTATATTTAATATTTAATAATTTAACAAAAAATGAAGATAAATTTATTATAGTCATCAATTTTGCAAAGAAACATAAGATATCTCAAATATTTATATTAAACTCAATAAAATGGTAATTCATTGAAACTAATAGTGGAAACTAAAAGTGCAACACAACGCATCTTTTGAACCTTTGTTTAAGTCTCTAAATACCTGATGAAGTGTGTTGGGGAGTATTGGAATATTGAAGAGTGTCGGACATGGCAATTTTTTTTAAGTTTCGATACGTCACCACTTGAAAGACATTCAAAATATATTTATTTATTCTTTATGAAATGCGACAATAATAAAAATCTTCCCTAGTATAAAGACTTTGCAAATATTTCAAAACTAATAATCTCAATACATTGTACCCAAAAAAAAATCTCAATACTTATAGATTTATTCAACATTTGTATATAATATTTTAAACTTAACCTGGCGTATGTATAATTATGGATTAGGTTTTGTTAGCGTATATTTTTTAACATTATTTAAGAAATTAAAATACAAATTATTAAATAAAATATAAACATTTAATATCTTAAAAATTAGGAAATATTTAATAGTTCTAAAAATAAATAATTAAAATTAATAGATGTTACTTTGATTCCTTAACTGAACAACTGATACTTAAGAATATGCGTTGACAAAACTTTAATATATTTAATAAATTGAAAGCAACGTTATCAAAATATATCAGAATGTTTTGCATCTCACATACACCAATTTGGCTAACAAAAATAGTCACTGGAGCGTCACGTCGACCTAGTCCACTTGTTAAAATTGTCTTTCAAAATTAAAAAAAAAAAAAAAAAAAAAAAACAAATTGTCTTTCAATAGCTCCTTAGAAATAGAATGAAAAGATTACAATTAATCACAATTATTATTATCTAATAATCAATTTATAAAATGCAAGATTTGAGCCCACAGAAAGCACCTGTGTGGGGAAAACATATTTTAAACATAAAAAGCACATGCAACATAAGATTTGAGCCCGGACAAAGCCCATCCAAACGGAATCTGAGCTGATTGATTCAAATAGAACTTTTTAAACAATTTAAAAATGCGAGATTTGAGCCCACAGAAGGCCCATCCGAACAATTTAATATATGTTCATAATTTTATTTTATTTTTCATTTTGTAATTGTTTAAAAAAATTTGTACAAAAAAACAATTCCTTTTTTTTAGTTTTCAAAAAAAAAAGGAACTGTTTTTTGTACAATTTTTTTTAAACAATTATAAAATGAAAAAAAATTATGAACATATATTATTATTGATATTTATTTTTCACTTAAACCTTCAAACCAAATCAGAAAAAAAAAAAATTGTACTATTATATAGTTAATGACAATTGTCAAATACTAATATAACATCAACATGTTACTAATTAATGAAAAATGCTAAATGGACTCATAAAAAAAATTATTATACTTTATCATTTACTCTTTTAATTTTAAATTTTATTTTACTAAAATTATGAGTAATTATTAAATATTCATAACAGCTTAAATATTTTGTACTAAAATAAAAACTGTTTAAAACCCGAAACTATTTAAACTAAAAACAATACCAAAGTACATAAATACCTAATTTCGCACATTATAAGAAAAATTAATTTTTTAATGAAAAATACAAAAAAAAAACTTGCGATATTGCTTTGAATAACTTACACCCTATACCTTTTTTAATCAATTAACTCTTTGTGATTTTTTCATCCATATCGCTCCTTAACACTGTTAGAAAATTAACTAAGCATACTTATTTTACCCTTCTTAGAAAAAGAAAATGAAGTGATAAAAAAAGTAAGGCCAAATATTATGAAAACTTACAACACTTAATAAAAGACTAAATTAAAAAAATAGCAAAATAAATCAAATGTGTTGTGTCTAAGTAAAATAAATAAATGTAAACAAAATAGAATAAGAACACAAAAGTTGAAGAAAAAATAAGATTAAATATATTAAAAATCACAATAGTGACAGAAAAGACTAAAAATGAAAATAAGAATAAAAACAATCTAAATGAAAAAAAAATATTGAAGAAAAAAATAGAATAACCAATAAAGATAAAAAATAAATGAACAAAAAGAATTCACAAGTTAAGAATTTTTAATATTTTTATTTTTATTTTTTCTATTTTTTGTTGTTGGTGTATTTATTCTTTTTATTTAGATATGTTTGGTCTTTTTATATTTCTATTTTATTCTCTCTCTCTTTTTTAATTTTTTTATGAAAATATTTAGTAGATGGGATGACATAACGCTAAAAAAATCAAGGAGAAAATCATAATAAAATAGACCAAAAAGTAAAAAGAAAATAAAAATAAAAAAAGAACAAACATATCAAAAAAAATAGACCAAGGATAAAAAAAAATCTAAATATATTGAAAACTCATAAGTGGTTTTTTTGTTCTATTTCATTTTTATTTTATTTTTTTCTTAATTTTTTCTTCTAATTTTTTGTCTTTAATACATTTTTTTAATATATATTTGGTCTTATTTTTTTCTTCACTTTTTTTGTTCCTATTCTATTTTCTTTTTTATACATTTATTTCTTTTTTTTTATTTTGACACATATAATTTTTTTTTTACTATTTTTTATATTTTAAGTCTTTTATTAAGTGTCCTAAGTTTTCGTAATATTTGGTCTTGTTTCTCTTTTATTTTTTATCACTTTATTTTCTTCTTCTAAAATGGATAGAGAAGATATACATAGTTAATTTTCTAACAGTGTTAAGGAGAGGTGTAGATGAAAAAATTACAGAAAATTAAATGATTAAAAATATATAGAAATATAAGTAATTCAAAGTAATACCACAAAAGTTTTTTTTTTTTTTTTGTTTTGGTGAAGGGAAAGTTTTTTTTTAACTTTTGGAAAAACGGAAGTTAAGTCACGTTTCTATGTTAAAATCAAGCACAAGGTCTGGATCCTTGGGCTGGGCATATGAATTTTATTTAGTTTTGAGAAGAAAAAGCCCGCTCCAAAAGCTTCAAGCATGTGACTCCCTTTATGGCCCACACCTGGATGCGTTTTAGGTTATGGAAATCGGCTTTTTGACTCTTATAATATTTTTTTAATAATTAATTATTAAATTGATCTTGATTATAAATTATTTTAAAAATTTAACCTCCCCAATAAACATAACATCAATCTGTCCATATTTGACCGTTGACCACCAAACTTACCTGGGTACCCCTTCCCTACCCGGGTATATTTTGAGATTTTTTATCTACCCAGGTAGGGAGTGATACCCGGATATAATTCTTGAATCTGAAAAAATGTTTAAATTATCTACGCGGGTAGGGAGGGGGTGTCGGGTAAATAATTCAGATTAAAAAACAAGCAGAGATGGTGTCATGCCAACTGCAGAGATGGGGTACCCGCCTCCCTACCCGGGTAAATAATTCAAACATTTTTCCAGATTCAAGAAATATACCCGAGTACCCTCTCCCTAACTGGGTAGATAAAAAATTTCAAAATATACCCGGATAGGGAAGGGGTACCTGGATAGGCTTGGTGGTCAACAATCAAACAGGAATAGATTAGTGTTATATTTTCTGAAATTTTTAAAATAATTTATAATCAAGCTAAATTTGGTAAGGGTCAAAAAAAAAAAAAAAAAAAACCTACGGAAATGAGTTAGGACTTAGGGGTGTAGGTTCGATTTCCATTTCATTCGCTTTCCTCTATGACTGGTTCGGTGCATTTTCTTTTTTTAAAATAACAATTTTTGAAGTTTTTGTTGCCTTAGCATTTTAATGGCGTTACTTTTTACACACCATTAATTAGAGTCAATTGCGTGTCAAAATACCCCTCTCCCCAGAAAATAATAAACATAGAGAGAAAGGGACCTGGAACAGGCAACAGTGTCCGCCTCAATAATAATCTCTACTCTCCATATGTCTGTATTTATGCATACATGCAAATTTTTCTAGGTATCTTTTGGGACTTTTTGATACCCGACGCTTTAATATTTATAATATTTAAAATTTTATTGTAGGGAGAGTATTATCTCTTTTTTTACTATATCATACTATCAAATCTTAACCGTTAATTTCTGTCAATCTAACGATTATAATTTATTAGAAATTAATAATTAATTAATAAGTATGACCCATTAATTTACAACTGTTAGATTGATTGAAATCAACGGTTAAGATTTAGTAATAAGAAAAAGATAACCTTCCCCTTTATTGTATATCATGAAAAAATTTATGGATGTTTTACCAAACTAATATAAAAAATTAAAAATGAATAATTATTTCAATTTGGTAAATTATTAAATATAATATATAATATATAAATTAAAATTTATTTAATATTAAAATGTGTCCTAACGTATTGAAATCTAATATTTTTTATAATTAAGTTATTGTTATTAGAACGTTGTGTCGATATTAGTGTGCATGCAACATATTTAAATTCCATAAAATTAGTGTGTTTTTCCGACTAACCGTGTAAAGAAAAGGAGAAATTTCTTTCCCTACCAAAATAACACAACAGGAATTTCAATTTCCATTTGTTGAACTGGAAAAGTGCGCCAACATGTGTGTCCAGAGAAAGCAGCAAGTAGACAAGGTTTGGGTCGTAATTGGAGATGATAGCAGATATCATATCATATGCATTAATCATAATAAACATCAGTTTCTTTAGTGTCTGTCTCACGCTGGCGCTCTTTCATACACTTAAACTATCATGATTCGCTTATCTGTCACTTTATTCTTATACCGCAGGGAATGTGCAGAGCTGGAATAATACCTCTGAAATAGGAACAGAACCCGGTAACTATTTACTAAAATGAACCGGTTATTTGTTAATTGTCTAGCATATCAGTTTTGAAACTGAAAACACAATTGTTACAATTCTTGATGAACAACTTTCAAAATACAGTTTTTCACAGTTAGCATTTATAGTTGTTGTTTCGAACTTGCAACAAAGTTTTTTCAACAGCTTTGATACAAAAAAAAAATAAGGGAAAAATATTTATCATTTTAAATAATACAACTTATATCCTTTCACTTTCATAAATAGGTGGGACTCATACCTTTATTTTATTTTTGTCAACTCTTTCTTCCTTTATCTATCTCTTTCTCGCTCTTAAAATGACACAACTTTATATCCTTTAGAATAACACACACTTTCCCCAAAGAATGAAGGGGTTGTTTGCATTCATCAATAAAATATTTTGTGGGACCCACATTTTTTGAAGCAAAAACAACTAAAACACGGAAAATGAATCAAATCATTTTTTCTAGAATATAACTTCTATAAAACTCAAAAAAAAAAAAAGCAAAATAAAATAGATAGATTAAAATGAAAAGTGATTGCAATGCACTCATTAACAATTGCAGGCTTTACGGGCTAAAGTTTTACAAAACGACGACATTTATATATCAATTCACCTTCGAAATGCGAAGAAGTGTAAAATTGTACAAGTCGCAGTGTGTTGTCACAAGGGCTTGTTACTGTAGGGCATGGGTTGTCTCTGGCAAAGGCAGGTTCTTAATTATAGAAAGTAGAGTTATGAGAGACACACAGAGAGAAAGACAAGATATGGACAAGAATTGCGCCAGAGCATGAGAGCCGAGAGGTGCATGGTGTAATCATTCCATAGTACAATCGCAGATGATTGACATTTAAATCTGTTCCTCCCAAATTCCATATAATTGGTATCATTAAATTGCAAATAACTCATCATAATCAATGGTTTGACATGGAAATTATCAAATTAATTCATGTTACATCTCAGGTTAAAAATGGCACTAATATAGTACTTAAATCAGTTAAATGTCTGAACTAACTTTTCCCACACATCAACAACTTATTTATATTGTTATATATTAAAATTATGAATTTTATAACTTTTAGACTTAATTGAATTTCACTATCCAAAAAGAAAATAATTTGAATGTAACTGCTACAACTCAGATGAAACTAATTATGTATCTTTATAGAATTCTGAATATATATATATATATATGGTTATATTTACAAATTTTTTATTTACAAATTCTTACAATACATTATGTACTCCCAGAAGTATACTGAGTTAGATTATGTACTTTTGAGAGTAACGGATTTTTCTTATATATATATATATATGGGTTTAGCGGATGTAAAGTGACTGCACCTAAGGATTGGTGCAGTCATATAAAACTACATCATTTTATAATGTAAAAGCATTAAATATGGGAATAATAACTATACAAAAGTGATGGAAATAAATATAAAACATTAAATATGAGAAATCATAATCATACAAAGTTGGAAATAAATATAATATTTTTATTTTCAACAATTAATTTTAAATGCGAACTTTCTTTATCCCACCCAAAATGACGTAGTTTTTAGGTGATTGCACCAATACTTATATACAGTCATATTACAAATCATTTTGCCTATATATATAATATACAGTCACGTTACAAATCATTTTTCCTATATATATATATATATATATATATATATATATATATATATATATATATATATATATATATATACCAACCATTGTGCAATTAAATTCATTTAATATCAGGATACCAAAAAAAAAAAATCATTTAATATCTATTAGAGCAATTACCTCACATGAGCGGCACACTCAACTCTCCATTTGAACTTAAAAAGGAATAAAGAAATATTAAAATTACTAAACACATGAATCAATTGGTAGGAATTGTTTCAATTTAATAGAATATTTTGAGTTCAAGCGTATAAAAATGTATTAAAAACTCGATAGAGAAGTATTTGTCGCTTTTATAACCTTGTCCTACTAGAACTTGAACTCGAACTTAATTTGATCCCTTAAAAAATAATAAATGAAATCTTCTAGGCTATATAAAGGATGGGAAATATTTTCTCCTGTTATATGAGAAAGAATTATCTCATGTAGCATATACAATCAATATAATAAGCGAGACTCACATATAAAAGGAGAGAGAGAAAAGATCGTGTGACCCACCTCTATTTTGTGCCTACTAGAACTTGACTTCTCTCATATTAAATGAGAGAAATATAACCCATAAATAATTTTGTAATAATTGTATAATAATTTTTAGGAAAAACATTTTCTCATGTTGCATGAGAATTCAATTCTCATGTTGTGTCACTTCGATTTACGTGCAAGACTTTTCTTTTTCTTTTTCTCTTTTTAATAAATGTGGAACTCACCACTAGTTGAGTCACAACATAAAAATTGAATTCTCATGCAACATGAGAAAATTAAAACCCTAATTTTTAAACACACATGTAAGATATAAATAAGGTAACTGTAACTCTCCTGTTGTTGGAGAGAGAAAAATGATCTTTCACGCTCATTGAAAAATGTGTTTATCCCCTTTTTTAACTATGGGTCTCACCAGTGGCGGAGCTGGAAAAAAAAAATAGAGGTAGTGCCAAAAAATTCAGGAGTAGAGTCAAGTGGTGCTAAAGTTGTATTATTTTTAAAAATCTAACTAATATCAAGGCTATATCAAGAAAAAATTAAGAAAATTTATACCATTTTAAAAAATTAGATGGTGCCATGTGGCGGTCCCATACAAACTCATCTCTGCATCAGATAAATTTTTTCTCCTTCAACAAGAAAAAAGTAATCCCCTATGAATAATTATCAATATATACAAATAATTTTACACTTAATTAAATAGAACAATTAACTTTGGCAAAGTAACCCTAAAATAGAAAGGGGAATTTTTTTTTATTTTATTTTTTTTAAAAAGGAAAAGTGAGCAGAGGAAGAGTATAAATTAATAGGTGGTAATTCGAATGCCATAATGGCCACCTACAATCAGAGACAAAAAGAAATGATGTATGTTCGCCACCCCGTGCCCTTTCTCTAGTTACTTAGGGCTCAAACCAAAAAAGAAAAAGCATCGTCATTTAAAATCGATATCATTTAATAATCCAAGGGATCTCTCTGTAGATGATGCAAGATATTATTCCAATGGTACGTATTCACTCTGACATCATCAGCACGTTAGCCTAACGCCAGCATAAACCATTTCTCATAGGCACCCGATTTTCTTCTTATTAACCTTCTGTGTTAATTTTTTTCTTAATTAGATAAGGAAAATTAATCTGTTTAGATGGACACAATTCTTTAGATTATTAAGGGAATTAATAAATAAAAAAAGGATTAAGCATGCTATATATTTTTTCTCTCACCAATGTTTTTTGCATTGAACTTATAAGAGAAGAAAGTAGGTCAATATTTTCTCTACTGAAATGATATCACTTTAATCTATTTCTCCATATTATTTTAGGGTTCGTCTTTTCTACAGTCAATGTAGATAACTTATCTATATTGAGTCCTAAATGATGTCATTTTAAAGTAGAAATCAAATTATTTTTGTAATTATAATTTTTTAATTTTTCAACTCAAAACAACATCATTTTGAGAATGAATGTAGATAACTTATCTACATTCACCGTAGAAACATTAAATCCATCATTTTATATTACATTTTTTCTTAAAAATATAACACTGATTACTGATGTACTTTTAAGTTATTTGTGCATATATCATTTTTTCTTAAGGAGAAACCCTTTAACTAAAGTAAGTAGTAATGTTTCAACAAAAAAAAAAAAAATAACTAGTAATGTGAGGATAAAAAAAGAGAGTAAGCAATAATGTACAATTCATTGCATTAAGATTGAGTTTATTCCTTTCGGGGATATTTGTTAAAGGGAATTTTTTTAGATTTTCAGAAAAGTGGCGGTGGTTATTTTATTTATTCACGTTTGGTATGAAGGTTTTTGAAAAAAATTCCAGGATTTTATTTTGTGTACAATTTTTCTTCTAAAATATCATTCAAAAATACTGATGACAGCATGAGACTCTTCATTTATGCACGTGTTGGTTAGCTTTCTGTTTAGTAATCCGTTAGGAAGTTAGTAATCTATTAGCACTTCTATAATGTGTTAGTTTAGTTGTAAAGTAGTGACCTGTATTTCGCATCGATTGATTCATTTTTACCTCACTTCTCTAAACATGAAGTTTTGTGTTAAACTTCTCTCTCTCTCATATTGTATGATGGTATCAGAGCTCTTCACGAAGTCTGATATTTGCCTTCGATTCTTGTTTCTTTTCTTCCGTTTCTGATCGATCTGTTATTGATTTCCATTGAAGCTTCTAATCAATCAAAAACATGGTGAATCAGAGTTCCTTACCTGTGGTGGAGATAGTAGTTGAAGCTGCTTTTGATAACATTCGTTCATCAAGGCAAAGTAATGCGATGAATACAAGCCTGATTGATTTCTTAGATCCAGGTAGTCCTTACTATCTTTATCCAAGTAAAAATCCATCACATGTTCTTGTTTCTGATCTCACGAATGAAAAGAATTATCATGGATAGGCCAGGGCGATGTCACTAGCGTTAGTTTCAAAGAATAAGCTATCGTTTGTGAAAGACACAGTTTTGGCTCCAGATACATCAGATCCTTGTTTCCAGTTTGGGAGAAATGCAATACCATAGTTCCTCATGGTTGCATCGTTCAATTATCAGCTTGATCTCTGAATCGTTCTTATGGATGGATAAAGCATACAATTTGTGGAAGGATCTCAAAGAGATGTTCTCTCAATCTGATATTTTCAGAATATCATATCTACAAGTTGACATTTATCGGTTGCATCAGAGAGATAGTTCGATCTCTGACTACTTCACTCGACTTGAGATACTTTGGGAAGAATTGGAGGCTATGCAACCAACTCCTAGATGCAAGTGTATGCATCCGTGTTGCTCAATTGTAGTGTAGGTAAAGAACGTCAAACAAAGGGACTACTATATTTGGTTCCTTAACTCAATGAGCAATTCTCTCATGTAAGATCTCAGATCATGTTAATGGATCCACTCCTCTATATTAATTGAGTTTTCTCTCTTGTTGCTCAACAAGAAAGGCAGCTGCAGATTGAAGGTAACGTTCCTAATCATGACTCCTCGAGAATTTTCTTCAACTCTGTTGAACAGGTTCAAGAAAAAGACGTTCACAAACTCGTGGAAGGGGACGAGGATTTTCTGGTGGACGTGAATGAAGATCTAGACTCTGCACTTGCTGTGGAAAGACCAGCCACACAATAGAGACATGTTTCGAGAAGCATGGATATCCACATGGATACAAGCAAAAGAACGCTAGTAACAGAGCTAATGCAGCTGTGAGTGAAGGTTTTGATCAAGTTGATAATGCTGGACAAGCTGAGACGAAGAAGAACTTCACTGAGAGCCAATATTAGATCATTACGGTGATGATTCAACAATCGTCGCAGATGCAGTAAAGCCTAGCTAGGACCATCTTCCTCTCATGTTAGCAATATGGTGCATACCAAGGCTTTTAATGCTGATGGCACTTCTTCTGGTGCAAGTAAGTCAAAAAATCAGTGAATCTTGGATACACGAGCCACTGATCATATTACATTTTGTTTTGCGATTTCGTCTTCTGTTAAACGTATTGAGCCAATTGCCATCTCCTTGCCTAATGAAATTCAAGTATTTTACGATGTTTCTGGTACAATGGTAATTTTCAAGTCACTTACATTAACAAATGTCTTATATGTAAAGAAGTTTGGGGTCAATTTAATATCAGTAGATAAACTGATCCATGAATCTGGTTGTCATGTAACATTTCAGCAATAGATTTGCTTCATTCAACGTTTGTAGGAGATGGAGATGATTGGTTCTGCTAGTTAGGATTATATATATATGATCTCTCAGATGATGTCTCAAGATGTGAGAAAGTGACTAATAACACAACAATGCAGTTGAAGTCTTCTGATAATAGTAGCTCTACATTAGAAGCCCATGCCGCTGACATTTGGCATTTATGTTTGGGCCACTATTCTAAACCTGTAATAAAGGTCATGATGTTACAATATCCCTTCATTACTTGTAAAAATATGGATAATCCATGTGATATATGCCAAATGGCCAAACAAAGGAAGCTTCCATTTACTTTGAGCAATACTGTATCAAAAAGTGCTTTTATCTAATACATATTGATATCTGGGGTCCGTGCTCTATACCGTCAATTCATGGCCATCGTTTTCTTTTAACCATTGTTGATGATTACACTTAGTTTACATGGGAATACTTATGAAATCGAAATTTGAAGTAAGGCATCACATTTGTGCTTTTGTTTCCTTAATTGAAAATCAATTTCACAAAACAATCAAAGCATTTTGTAGTGATAATGGGCATGAGTTCTTAATAACTGAGTTTTTTACACAAAAAGGAATTATTCATCAAACATCATGTGTAGAGTCACCTCAACATAATGGCGAAGTTGAGAGAAAGAATCGACATGTGATTAACATTGCGCGAGCGTTTCTCTCTCAAGGAAAACTTCCCACAAGTTTGTGATCTTATTGCGTTATTCATGCTATACACTTAGTTAATCGACTTAGCTCCCCAAAGGCCAAAGCTAAATAATAAGTCACCATATGAATTGCTTTATAATACACAACCTGTGATCATCCATCTTAAGGCCTTTGGTTGCATTTCCTTTGCATCCACAATCATGGCTGGAGGACGCTCCAAATTTGATCTCAGGGCATGCAAATGTGTATATATTGGTCATAAAGATGACACTAAAGGATATATTCTATATGATCTGTCTTCCAAATAGATTTTTGTTTCTAGTAATGTTGTATTTTATTAAGAACACTTTCCTTTTGCTAATGAAGCTTCACACATGCCCTCTGATCTTTGACCCATTGGAACATATGCTAATTCTTTTGATGAAGCTCATCCCCTTTATCAGCACACACCTGAGATAAGAAATTCGAGCGCTTCAGAATCAATAGTCTTATATGAGATTTATGTTAATGCTTCATATTATGAAGGTGCTAACTGCACCCCTATACCATTCCACAACTTTACTCTTCGACGTTCCACATGAGTAAGACTTCCACCCAAACGCTTGTCAGATTTTTATTGCAATTTTACTATTGCTCACCCTTTATCATCTATGGTTTCTTATGACAAATGTTCAATGGAGTACTCTTCCTTCTGCCATAGCTTCATCTCCTTTGTTGAGCCAGCCAATTATAAGCAAGCAACTAAGTTTCCTAAATGGATAACAACTATGAACGAAGAGCTAGAGGCTTTAGATCAAAACAAAACATGGGATATAATGGATTTTCCAAAGGGAAAGCACCATATGGGGTCCAAATGGGTTTATAAGATCAAGTATAACCCAGATGGAACCATTACCCATTGCAAAGCTCGTCTTGTCGCCAAAGACTATAATCAGATGGAAGGGGTGGATTACTTTGAGACTTTCTCACCCATTGCAAAGTTAACTACGATCCGGTTACTACTTGCAATTGCTATAATTCATCAATGGCACTTAGAGCAACTTGATATCAATAGTTCTTTCTTGCATGGTGATCAATCTGAGGAGGTTATATGTCTATTCCACAGGGGGTTTCTGTTGATGGAACTCAGAAGGCATGCAGGATGTAAAAATATTTATATGGGCTTAAACAAGCCAGCAGATAGTGGAACGCTCGTCTGACCATGGAGCTGCATTTTCTTGGCTATACCCAATCCTCCTCTAACCATGCCCTCTTTACCAAGGCTAATGGAATATATTTCATTCCTCCTTTAGTCTATGTCGACGATATGGTGTTGGCGGGGAACTACATAGATGAGATAAAGATGGTTAAAATTCACCTGTATAATTGATTTAAGATCAAGGACCTTGGATAATTGCATTTTTTTATTGGCCTTTGAGTGGCTCGTTCTAGTCGTGGTTTGGTTTTAAATCAGCGCAAACATGTACTTGGGCTACTCAATGACAGTGGCTTACTTGGCTCAAAACCGATTTCAACTCCCACAGAACCTGGCCTTCGCCTTCGATAAAACCAGGGAGATGCCTTTCCTGAACCGGCAAAGTATCGAAGGTTAGTAGGAAGACTTCTCTATATCACCAATACAAGGCCAGACATTGCTTTTGCTGTCCAGCAATTAAGCCAATTTGTAGCACAACCCATGCAAGTTCATTTTGATGCGGCTTGTCAGGTTCTTAAGTACTTGAAAGGATCTCCAACTAAGGGTTTATTCTTCCTTTCAGACAATTCGTCGTTGCTTTCTGGTTTTGCTGATGCAGATTGGGAAACATGCCCCGAAACCAGACATTCTATCACAGGCTTCTCCGTCTTTCTTGGGTCTTCTTTAGTGTCCTGGAAGTCCAAGAAACAAAACACTGTGAGTCTTTTCTCCGCTGAATCAGAATGTCGTGCTCTTACTACTCTTACGAGTGAGATCCAATGGTTAGTGCATTTGCTTCATGATCTGAAAATTCCATTTTCCCAACATGTTATGGTCTATTGTGATAATCAGGCGACCATTCATTTATATCATAATCCCTCCTTTCATGAGCGCAACAAGCACATAGAATTGGACTGTCACATCACAAGGGAGAAGATAGTTGCTAGTTTGATTCGACTATTACCCGTTTCAACATTCAACAGCTAGCAGATACTTTTACTAAGGCGTTGCATCCTGCTCCTTTTCATGGTTATTTGTCCAAGTTGGGGTTCTATGACATCCACCTTCCAAATTGAAGGGGGAGGGGTGTGATGAGACTTTTTATTTATGCACGTGTTAGTTAGCTTTATGTTTAGTAATATATTAGGAAGTTAGTAATTTGTTAGCACTTCTGTAATCTGTTAGTAGATTAGTTGTAAACTCTCTACTTTTGACCTACACTATATATTAGTGTAGTGACCTGTATTTCGCATCGATTGATTCATTTTTACCTCACTTATCTAAACATGAAGTTCTGTGTTAAACTTCTTCTCTTTCTCTTATATTGTATGAAATACCACCAAATGAGTTGTATTATTAGAATTCCGGGTGTTGGAAAAAGTTTACACTTTTTTAGGATAAAGTCCCGGTAAAATTTTGATCTACCAAATAACTTTTTGCTAACATTCATGGGAAAATGACTTTCCCACCATATTATTGGGAATCATGATTCCCGGACACGAAAAAATTTATCCTGTACCAAATTCCCCCTTAAGGTTTTTGAGTTTAAAATTATAATTTGTTGATTTATATGCGGTAGTAGCCTTTATTTGTAAATTTGTTCCCTCTCAATATAGAGAATTTTAAGTTGAGAAAAATATTTTTGCTTTTACTGTAGAAAAAATTTCTCTGTCACACTCTTATAAAAGTGGGTTGGTGCCATTATAATGGCTTGAGAGATAAAATATCAGTAGATCTACTCATTTTTATGTGAATATGGCAGAGAAATTTTTCTACAGCAAAAGCAGAAACATTAAACCATTTTAAGTTATGTAAGATTACTATCGTTCATTTATTATTTTTATACTGGTATAACATGACCTACCCTTTTGTCTAATGACAACTATATATTTTAAAATTATTTAAAGACGAGAATGAATCATCTCATGTTAAAAATTTACATGACCTGATCAGTGACAGACTCTAATTTGAGTTCGGGCCAAAAAATTATGTGTATTTTTTTTTAATTTTAGTTAGTTCACATCGTAATATATTTAAATTATATTAAATATAGAACACGTGAACATGCAACACTAAAAAGAGTTATAATTTTTTAATTTTTTTTTTAATTTTACTAAATCTATATATATATTATATAAGTGGAAATTGAACACATAACCTAATACAACTTACCCATATCTTTCAACAATTTTTTTTTAAGTTTTGGATCGAGCCAAATTACAAATTGCAGCTCGAGCCAAATTACAAGTTTAAATCGGATCAAATTATAATTAATTATATAATTATATGTGTTAGGAATGTGGCTTCCATACTCAAGAGGGGGGGTGAATTGAGTATTACAAAATTTTCGCAAAAGCCCCCTTTTAGTTTCTAAATAATCATTTCAAGCAAACTTTGATATGTGGAAAGGTAATTCAGACAATCCATAATGTATAATATAACACAATTGTAGAACTTATACTGGCACATATAAGATATCAAAGAATCAATTAAAGTGCTAGAAATAAAGAGCTTAGAGTTTAGAGAATTGCTAACACAATATATCCTGGTTCGGTCACCACCACTTGTGACTTACGTCCAGACTGAAGCCGCTCGATCAACTCTTTCACTAATGGTCAAGCTTCACGGGTGCTTGACAAACCTTTACAATCTTCCAAGATTTCGGGTTCTTGGATACCTTTCAATCTCCAAGTTTACGGGTACTTGGTAACCTTACAATTCACTCCAAATTTACTTAGGTATTTGGCTACCTCTCAAACAATGGGTCTCACAACCCTTTCAACTCAATAATACAAGGAGGGAAATATTTGGAAATGAATATACACTCTCAAAGTGTGGATATACAACTTGAAGCACTATGGGTATATGGATTTTCAAGATATGAGCTCAAATATGTTTGATCATTGAAAGATATGAAAGAATATGCAAATAATAGTGTAGAAGCTCTCAAATCATTCTTATGATGTGTAGGAATGGTGATCAATACATTTTAGGGTCATAAGGAATGTATTTATAGTGTTTCCATTGAAAACTAGCCGTTTATAGCCGTTTATGACCGTTTTATGCATTCTGCCCAGTAAGTATTCGAATACTTTTCGTGTGGTATTCGAATACTTCATTTATAGCCGTTTATGACCGTTATAAGCCTTTTTCCCAGAAAGTATTCGAATACTTTTCGTATGGTATTCGAATACTTCATCAGGTATTCGAATACTGCATCCGGTATTCGAATACTTTATTGACAACAAGAACATTGTTTCGTATTTTGGGTATAACTTGAGTTATACTTGTCGGATTGATGTGATCTTGATCTCGTTGGAAAGATAAAAGAAATATCTACAACTTTTATGAAGACCACGAGATCCAAATCCATCATCTTAGATACGAAAAATTGTATGGAAGGCAGCAGCGAAATTAAGCAACAAATTTTAGGTTCAAATGTGTTCTAGCTTGCTTCCAACCACTTTTTGTGAAAGATCTTGACTTGATAAATATGTTTTGAAGTTGTAAAATATGTCAAAGATCTTTTCCTTGGATTTTTCAAATTTATTTCAAGTACATAAAGATTATGATTATGCAATTTGAAGAAGCACGTTTGCCTTGAGAAAAACTTTGAGCTCATGCAATGCAATCTACCATATACCCTCACATATATTCTAAGTCCTAAAGATATATTCTAAATATGATTTTAGACTTAGCTTTATGTCTTGTGTCTTGGATCTTTTCTTGAACTTGATGCTTTGACTTGTTGGATATGACAATGCTTGACACTTTGTTGGTTTTGATCATTTTTCATCATGGTTAGTTATCTTTGATCTTGGTGTTGCTCTTATAATTATTCCTTGTTGCTCTTGATCCAATGATCTTGCCACTTTGATATAACATTACTCTTCTTGTGTGGCTACATCATACATCTTCAATATCCACATACGGTTAATGCTTTTTGCTCTTGACCAAAGCTCTTCTCTTTTTGTTGTTGCCATGTTATCATCAAAACATACCTTGTATCTACAATATGTACTAAGTACAATTTGTTAAAATTTAGGTCAGGCCGATACCACACCCTAGCTATATGTGGCTCCACCACTGGACCTTATTATGTGTGTTAAATATAAAGATACAAGAGGAATAGATAGTAATCCTTGTTGTGTTAAACTACACAACATTGGTTCTATTATATAGCAAACCAATTGAAGAATACAATGAGACACACACAATGTGGGACTTCTACACTATTCTAACACTAACACTCTTAACACTCCCCCTCAAGCTGTAGCATATAGATCATATGCTACAAGCTTGATACATAAATAATACTCCTATTAGGAACCAAAAGCAACAGTGCTACATCAACAAAATGAAATGACCAAGTAACATAACATCAAAATAAATCTCCTATATGAGAAACCAAAAATCAACAATGTGCTAAAAATGACGTCGGAATGAACATCAACATGGAAGATGCCGGAATGATCATCGACAAAGACATCTGTGCTGGAATGACCATCAGCAACATGGACGACGGTATGGAAGATGCCGGAATTATCATCGGCAAAGACAACAGTGCTGGAATGACCATCAGCAACATGGACGGTGCTCCCCCTCAAGAGGAACTTCGGTGCCGGAATTATCATCGACAAAGACAACTGTGCTGGAATGACCATCAGCAACATGGAAAGTGCTCCCCCTCAAGAGGAACTTCGGAGCCGGAATTATCATCGGCAAAGACAACTGTGCTGGAATGACCATCAGCAACATGGAAAGTGCTCCCCCTCAAGAGGAACTTCGGAGCCGGAATTATCATCGGCAAAGACAACTGTGCTGGAATGACCATCAGCAACATGGAAAGTGCTCCCCCTCAAGAGGAACTTCGGAGCCGGAATTATCATCGGCAAAGACAACTGTGCTGGAATGACCATCAGCAACATGGAAGGTGCTCCCCCTCAAGAGGACGATGAATAGAATAAATAGTCCATCTTGGGAAGAAAGAAGATTAAAAAAAAGCTTCACATAATCGGAAAAGTCGCCGGAGACGGCGGTGGGTCGTCGGAGACGCTAGTGGGTCGTCAGAAAAGTCGCCAGAAAGTCATCAAAAAAGTCAACGGAGACGGCAGTCAACGGTGGTCGATCAACGACGGTCAACCCAACAGCTTCCCAAGGATCATTCTTTTCTGATGTGACAGATCAGTCTAAGCTGCAGTCACAGAGCATACTAAGAAAAACCCGAAAAAGAAATAGCAACGGGAATCCCTCAAGGAGGGTGATATCTCTCTATAACCATATTGAAATTATGGAAAATATGGAAAAGTGAACTAAGTTAAGCGGATTAAGATTCCTCTTGTTAGGCTCTAGATACCATGTTAAATATCAAGATACAAGAGGAATAGATAGTAATCCTTGTTGTGTTAAACTACACAACATTGGTTCTATTATATAGCAAACCAATTGAATAATACAATGAGACACACACAATGTGGGACTTCTACACTATTCTAACACTAACACTCTTAACAATGTGAAAATTTTGTGTGTATCTCTATATTCATCAATGATAATTGAACCCAACCTAGCTAATTAATGCATGTGAAGAAAGAGATAGATACAAGAATTTAATATGACTAGGTCACCACGTGAAATTTTAACATTAAAGGATCTACTCCCTTTAAAGACTAAGATGCGAATTTTGATGAAGATCATATATTTAACTTATGTGATTGACTTTTTAATATAAAAATATAACCTCAAATAATTAATAGAAAATATATATTATGGCAAACAAACTCAATTCATTAAGTATTTTATACTATGTGTTCTGGACGAACATCAATATGGGTTCTTTCTAGTTCTGAGTGTGTGATTCCTGATGTACTCTCCTCTATATATATACTTCTGATTTAAGTGGTTACATTGGACGTGGGTGATGGTAGACATCATCGTGTTATCATGGTAGGGACCACCTCAAGTACCAATATGTGGAGTAACCGACCCATAACCCGGACAAAGTACTCCCGGATTAACTCAAACCGGCTAGCGATTCCCGGGTATATAAACTCGGAACACTATGAATGATCCCAAACCATCAATGTTAGTTGAAAATTATTTGTATTATTCGAGAGTAATGCTACAAAAATGCAAGATATTTTAATTGCACTTATATGTAATATAAATGAAATTATTCTTTTTTTCTTATGAAAAATTATTCTTTTTTTCTTATGAAAAATTATTCTTTGTTTCTGCTTTTTAATCAAACGTTCCTTTGCGTAATAGTAATTTCGTTAATCCCAAACAGGTAAGAATAAGATGTACATATACAGTTTAAGTGCGTACTTAAGGCGATTACCAAAAAAAGTGCGTACTTAAGGATTCTATAAATAAAACTACTGGAGATATTAGGTATCTACATTAAGTAATGTGTAAGACTGTTTTTGTTTTTTTTTATTTTATTCGGGACTTTTTTTTTAGAAAAGGATGTTTAAGATATCAGCATTAATTAATCATCAGTGGCATATATATATAGTTGTGAGTTATGAATTAATTTCACAACAATGATTAGAGACAAACCAGATTCAAATAATGATACAAGATGTAAGTCTGTCAGGAAATCCAAACAATCCCGTGAACAAATCGTGTGATTGTTTAATTTACCTCAATTACCGCTCACGAATATAACAGATGATATTTTTTTTTTTCAAGAATAAGGTTCCTAATTCGATTTTGGTAATCGCCTTAAGATGAATAAGGACTCCTTCTGTTGCATTAATTAGTTATTGGTCACTTTTAATACATATATGATTTATTTTTCATGGATTTTACAATCATATGATCTTTTTTTGGTACATCATATATATAATCCTTATCTTACCATAAAAATTCTTATTCTGCACCAACTTTTTACTTCATTCATTAATTTCTACAAGTGAAGTTCATCATTCTGTGCTTTGTTAAACAGCTAAATAAAGTACAAAGAAAACATAATCATTGAATTATAGCTAAATTCTCAAACGGGTATAGATTTATAACTATATATATGCTTTCAATGGCCAATCGGTCCACAATTTTTTTAGGCATGACAAAAGTTAATCATGATTGTCACACTTAATTAGTTCAAGAGATGATAACAATATTATAAGTTTGGTTTGGAATTTGAGAAAAAGAAGAAGTATATATACGGGTCAGGATCATTTTATATCAGTGTATGTTACAATCTCAATTTTATTTGTTGATTCAACTTATATATAAGGGCTCAATTTTTTTGAGAATGTGAGCCATTGGATACAAGTGAATTAATGGTTAAAATTGAGTGTAAGACTTCTAATTCTTACACCGATGTAAGAATATGTCACCCCTATATATACATATACACTACACATGGGGTTAGTTCGAGTTTGAGAAAGTTAAAGAACAAAAGGGATATGAGAAAGGTAACAAGCTTTTTTGATGCAAAAAGTCAAATAAGCAATCAACCATCATAATGATACTTCACCGATGCAGAGAGAGAGAGAGAGAGGGTGTGATAGATAGATATGCATCCAATATCCGTCATGATTATCCTCCGATATTTCTTTTGTAAATGGTGCCACGAAAAGAATTAGCTTTATAATAAAAATGATCCAAAAGAAACCTAGAAGTGATAGATAATGTATTACCGGATCTCCCTTTACTCCTTTTTTTTGAGATACTTTATGGTGAATTGATGAATATAATGATCGATAATTTTAACTTACATTTGATTATGTATCTATCTCTATTATTGTGCACTCAACAGGTTTCACTTTTTTGCACCATATATTATAATTTCATCAAACAGTAACGGGGATGTTGCATGGAAGTTTCATAGATTTTGAGGGCAAACATATATTCCCTATTGAGCCATTTTGTCGTGTATTGTTGACCTACACATGCCACAGTAAAATTCCACTAACATTGAAGGACATGGAATTTCCAAGCTTTTTAGGCAAACAGTACCATCTCATCACTATTTTGCAGCAACCTGCTATAGCTTTGGTTGAATTTGAATTGTTACTAAAGTCCATAACTTTTTAGCATATTTTTCGCTTCCTTTTTCAACATTTTCCGCTAGTTAGTTCCCTGCCTCATTTATCTATCCTTATTCTTATATGTACCACAATCCACTTAAGTTAGTTATTCACTCTTCACATGTTTGAATATATGACATGGCAAAAAAAAAAAAAAATCACTCTCCGTTAAACCCGACTAGCGAGTGTGAGGTGGAGGAAATCCTTGTACACAGTCTTATCCTTACATAATTACAAATAGACTATTTCCTGGATTCGAACCCATGACCTTTCAGTCATGAAGGAACAGTTTTACTGTTGTTCCGGTTCGCCCCTTTTAATATATGACACATGACAAAGACATTTATAAATTAATTAGCATCCTCGAAGAAAAAAAAAGTTGGTTTTACACCAAACCAAGGTTTGAGAGAAACCCTCTATATATAACTTGCACTGAACCTCATGCTCTAGAAAGATCATAAACTTCTACATAGAGATTATAACAAGAGAAGAGGGAGAGAAAGAGAAAGAGAAAGATCATAAGAATTAAGAAGTGATGTCAACCACTTCTCTTGTTAACCACAGTTTGTTTGAGGAACAAGATCAGATGCCTATGCAGATGGGGTTTCTTCCTTTCCCATCAAACCTAACTCTCCCTCCTTTGGTTTGTCATAATCAATCTTTGAAAGCTTTCAGTTCCATAGCTCCTTCACTTGCATCTGAAGCAGATTCTGCATCAAATCTCACAGAAACCCTATTTGCAACCTCTGCTGATCAAAAGTCAAGAGAAGACTTTTCTTCTACCTTTGGAGGAGCTCAATTCCTATCCTTACACAGATCCAGTGTAAATCCATGGTGAGACAAAACCACACTTTAATTCTCATTCATGTGTTAATTAACCTTTTTTTCATTATGTAATTAAACTCTATTTTATGACATATATAATCATTTCATTGAATTTAGGGCATTAGGAGAAGTAACTGATTGCTATAGCAATAAAAGAAGTGGAGAAGATCATGATCATTATCTTGGGATTTCTGCAATGAAGATGAAGAAAATCAAGGCAAGAAGGAAGGTGAGAGAGCCTAGGTTTTGCTTCAAGACCATGAGCGATGTGGATGTGTTGGATGATGGTTACAAGTGGAGGAAGTATGGACAGAAAGTAGTTAAGAACACGCAGCACCCCAGGTATTCTTCAATATGGATTCAAAGTTTCACTCTTTTTGTTTTTCCATAATTAAAAAGTTTAAATTAAAGAATATTTGATCATTTAATTAGCCTTATATTGATTATATCCCAACACTTGCTAGCTAGCAACATATATATTCTCTCTCCAATCTCCCCTTTCCTCTTTCATTATTGTTTTTATCATAATAGATTTGGCTTTGCTATGGGTTTTGGAAAGATTTGAATTTTTTTCTGAGTAATGTGGGGATGACTACAATAATTAAAGGTATATACTAAAGCAAGAGTTCACTTTATTTGTCAAGTTACGGAAAAAAAAAAATTGCAAGAGAATTTTGTTAGGGGAAGAGGATGAAAATTTGCCAATGTTAAAGAAATGCTAATTATGACTCTCAGATGTTAGAGTATATGCAAATGTACGATAACTTTTTTCTTACACTCTTGCTAGCTAGGTCTCTGCCAACATTTCCTCACAAATACCCCTTTGTAGCATTTTCGTGTCTTTAAGGATTTTACTATGGAAACATGCAAATAAAGATCCAAATGGTATTTATAGTGCCTTATTGTGGTATTGGTAGCTCTTGCATTATATAATGATCAATTAATGGTTCTGATTTAGCTTCAAGTTTTATTCAGCAGTCACTAATTAATAACACTTCACAATCACACAATTGCGATCATAACAAACTATTAATAATGTGTATTGGATTTGAAAATACTATATATGGAGGTTAAAGATTTTGCCAGTTAACATAAAAATCACTAGTTTATAATACGATCATGACAAACTCATTGAACAAAGTACAAACATTACCAAGTTCTTTAATATAAGGGCTTTATTTTTGTTATGTTACATGATGTAACATAATCTTCCTATACATAATTTTATGTGGGTCCCATCTTTTGATTTTTCTCTCTTGTTTCTTCTCTCTCCTCTCTCTTCTGAAATGTGTGGGTAGGTTTGTTATGTTACATCATGTAACATAAGATGTAACATAACAAACATAAAACCCTTAATATAATGTGTTTTGGGTTTGTTGCATATGTAGAAGCTACTACCGTTGCACACAAGATAATTGTCGCGTAAAGAAACGCGTGGAGCGTTTGGCCGAGGATCCAAGGATGGTAATAACCACATATGAAGGGAGACATGGACACTCTCCATCAAATGATCTTGAAGACTCTCAATCTCCATCTCAACTATGCAATTTCTTTTGGTAGTGTAAACGAACATATATATATATATAGTATATTTACTAATGGATATGTTTGTTCTAGCTAGAGGGTGTGCTTTGTAGAGATGAAGATTAGAATAAATATATAGAGAGGAAGGAGTGAAGATTGACAATGTGTCTAAACATGATTGATGCATGATCTTCTCCATCCACTCCTCCCACCTTCATCCCTTCCAAGCACACCGTAAGAGTCTGGTTGATTTTTCTAGTTTTATATATATACCATGCATCTAGTCTTGGTGTTTCATAAAAAATTAAGTAGGTAGTGACATTTGTAA
Source organism: Gastrolobium villosum (assembly GCA_032173675.1). NCBI lineage: Eukaryota > Viridiplantae > Streptophyta > Magnoliopsida > Fabales > Fabaceae > Gastrolobium > Gastrolobium villosum. Next base: position 664,033 of record JAVKPL010014796.1, on the reverse strand, counting down.
GTTGCCCTACCTTCTTCTGCTCTTTAATTTTGTCTTACATATTTAGTTTTCCAGTATTACTTGTTCTCCAACACTTTCTTATGTCTTTTTTTTTTTTTTTTTAGTAATTACACTTTCTTATGTCTTTGATGTTGAGAATGGATCCATATATGTGTGGGGTGGCCTTGGACCCGCCCAGCTTTTTTTGTTTTTAATTAGCCACGTTTTAACATGGCCAAATAATCAAGTTTTTTGGATAAAATTTAATATTAAACTTAGGATTTTATAAGAGTTATGTTGTAGGAAAAATGATTGTGTTATGTTATAGAGATTCGTTTAGCGTGCCAGAATTTTATTTTTATTTTTGCTGCGGGTCACACAAAATGTTGTGAGTGGAGGAAAATTTTTCTTGTCATGTTAAATGATAGATGATAAATCCTTAAACTTAACCTAAATTTTTGTTAGTCTTAACTTAATGAATGGATTGGCTCTGACACTAATAAAACTCTTTTAAATTGAGTCGGTCTCTAAATTGTACAAGGGTGTATTTACCATTAAATTTTAATTGGAAGGTTAAAATTATGAGATACTTTAAATTAAATAAATGGTAAATATACCTTATTCATATAAACAAAAGTTACTTTATAAGAGAATTTTTTCATGCACTGAGTGCCCAAAAATATGTTAACATGCACATGATAGTCATATAGCTAGAAGTTGTGTGGTTGAGCTCTGAACTCATGATGATGTTTCCCGTTTTGGGTTGAGCATAGCATAGAAGACGATGGTAGAGGAGAAAGGTTTGTCACGTCCCAAGGATGTATTGGGAAAAATAAAAATAAAAATTTCCTTATCCTATCCTATCACTTTCTAACCCAAGCCTCCCATGGGATAACTAATTAGGCTTTGTGTAGGATAAGAAAAACTAACCAGATAACTATATTCTATCTGCTTGGCATACCAAACAATTGATAAAAACAGGATAAGATGTGTACCAAAAAAAAAAGCAGGATAAGATAACTTATTCTATTATATTCTTCTTATCAGGTGCACCAAACGAGCCCTTAATATATGCTTTTATTGAAATGATGTGACAAATTCTGAAAAATTGAGGGCATGAGAAGCAGAACAAACACAAGAGCCACCATACAAATCTGAAACTATGAAGGGAGCAAAATTTAGCAAAGTTTCCGTACTTGCATTGTTTTGTGTCTTTCTGCCGTGAGTCTTAACGAATTCCGAAATGTGATAGCACTACTAATACTATCGTGAATCTAAGTACAAAATCAAATATAAAAGAAGGAATTTGCATCTCTCATTTAATATGAGATTAAAAAAATTCCTGTAGTGTAGATACATAATCCAAATGAGTACCACCATAAAAAAAAAAAAACATTACATTACATGCAAAACTATCACTCGGTAATATGGGAAAACAATTCTCTTATTAAATAAGGAAGTGTTTTCGGATAAAAGAAAACTATGTTCCGTCTATTTATATTTTTTAAATAACAAATATTTTTTTAACTTAAAAATACGTCTGAAAATCTTCACGATAATTGAATTTTTGTTTTTTTAAAAAAATCGTTTCATAAAAGCATTTATATATATATATATATATATATATATAAAATTCCAAATCCATCCTTTACTTAAAAGGTACTGCCCTACGGCGCCATTGTCCTTGAAATTGCACAAACTTCAATTTAATAAAGGGTTTTATAAGAGTTATGTTGTACGAAAAATGATTGTGTTATGTTATAGAGATTCGTTTTGCGTGTCAGAATTTTTTTTTGTTGCGGGCCTCACAAAATATTGTGTGTGTAGGAAAATTTTTTGATAATATTAAATGATAGATGATAAACCCTTTAATAAAACTAATATGTTGACTAGTAACTTGTAATTGTATCATAGAATGAGAGAAGTTCATCCTACATAATTTTTTTTTTAAATATATTCGAATGGAATACAACACTTACTATCCACTACCCGCACTCTCATCACTAGGTTAGCTCTAGTGGCTTTACATAAAATTTTTAAAAACAACATCGTTGTGTTTCATTTTGTAAACCTGAAGATGTGTTTATCTTAATTAAATCTAGACTCGAATAATTACCTACTAGTGACTTTTTTTTTGGTAAATACCTGCTAGTGACTTAACATCTATGAAGTACCGATACTTCAAAAACCCTGATGTATCGTATCCGACACTCTCGGACACTCCGACACTTCCCGACACTTCAGCACGCATTATAGAAATTCAAAAAAGGGTTCAAAAGTTGATTTGCATTGAGTTTTTAGTTTCAACTATTAGATTCGTTTGATTACGATTGTCATTTTATTGAGTTTAATATAAATATTTGGGATATGTTATGTTTCTTTGCAAAATTTATGAATATTATAAGTTTAGATTCATTTTTTTGTTAAATTATTGAGTATTAAATAAAATAAACACTACATAAATTAAAAATGTTATTTAATATCAAAACGTGTCCTAACGTGTCAAAATCTAACATTTTTTAGAAGTAACGCGTCGGAGTGTCGTGTCGTATTGTGTCACGTGTCCCATGTCGGTATCGGTGCTACATAGCTTAACATGATGTGGATGGAAGAACATATTGCGATAATGAGAATGAAGTATCTAATATTATTTTAAAAAATTATCTAATATTCACCAAAATGACGTTGTTTTGAGGTTGAAAGATTAAAAAATCTTTTACAAAAAAGAAAAGATTAAAAAATTAAAATGATAAAGACTATTATAACCCTAGAATAAATTAAAATAACAAACATATCATAATTTTTACCTCAAAATGATATCGTTTCGGTTAAAATTAGACAAATTTTTTTAAAGTAACATTTAAAAAAAACGAATCCTACGATAATAGTTATACTTTAGGAAATAAGTGGAAGTTATTTGTTAAAGAGCGAAAGTTTCCCACAAAAAAAGAGTGAGGTAAAAAAAAAAGTTTGTTTTTTCTAAAGTTACTTTTTTTTTTGATAACATACTAAAGTTACTTTAGATAACTTTATCTAATGTTCATTGAAACGACGTCGTTTTGAGGCGGAAATCATGGTGTTTTTGTAATTTTAATTTATTTCAGAGTTATAATAGTCTTTGTCATTCTAATTTTTTAACTTTTTAACTCCAAAACGACGTCGTTTCGATAAATATTAGATAAAGTTATCTAAAGTAAGATTAGACATTTTTTCCAAAAAAAAAAGAAGGGTTATATAATGTGATAGGAAACATGTGAATCTGAGATTAAATCTTGGAAGTGCTGGGTTGGAGTCACTGGACCATGATATCCCTCTATATCGACCGAAGACGAAATATACCAATAGTTGGATTAATTTGGACCCTTATTATTTTATAAACCGAATACTTAGTGACAACCCAATGATTTTCTTTTGGGTAGATTGGGCAACACATGTGATGGGCCAATGTTTTTAATTGTGCATGGGTCGACGAATCTTTACTTTGGGCCCTGGCTGAGACTTCTAACTCGTAATAAATTGAATGGTAATTGGTAATACAAACTTCTGTCTTTTTTTTTTTTTTTTTGGTAAATTACAAACTTCTGTCTTAATTACTAATCAGTTTAGGGACTAAGAGTCCATTTGACCATTTGAACACTAACAACATGTTTTAAAAAATAAAAAAAGTCATCTTCTCAATTTATTTATCTATTCAAAATTTCAAATGCCATTTTTTCTTTTTTAAAAAGAGTTAATATATTATTCTTCATAAGCCAATATCCTTGGCTTCTAAAAAAGCCACTTACTTCCTTCGAATTTCAATTTTGTTCCAACCTCCAACCCTCACCATCATCACTTCTTGTTTGTCGACCACATTACTACCATTGCCAATCACCACTGTAATTCCACCACTTTCATCACTGACAACGGCCATTACCACTGCCGTCATTGACCACCGCTCTAACAGCACCACCAATTGATAGAGAACTTGCTTTTGAAATATTTGGATGAATTTACTTTTACATGATCATTTTTAACAATTTTGTATATAAAAAATGTTTTTTAGTTTAACATCCAAACAAAAACAACTATTCTACCACATAATGGTAGTTTAGTTGGCGCCAAAAAATTAAGTAAATGAGGTGATAATATGTGTTCGATCATTCCTAACAGAGGTAGACCTACATTTGTGCAACTATGTGCAAGTGCAGACACAAATTTTTGGAGGGAAAAAGAGAGTAAAATATTTTTTGGGTTCTCAACAAAAATCACGGGAATCAATTTAATCCCTTAGAAAAAAAGTCAACTCGTGGTCCCTGTGAATTCCAAAATAGATTTAGTTAGTTGAAATCGTAGCCTCTCTAAAATTCAAAGAAGATCCACGTTAATCCCTCAAAAGAACTAAAATGTTTCTATTTTAAATTTCAGAGGGATTATGAGTCGATTTTTTTTTTCCTAAGGGATTAAATAGGATCCCGTAATATTTGAGCGAGTTTTTTCTGCAATAACTTTTGTTAAGGATAAGTTGCACAATCGGATAAGTGATAGTTGGTTTAACCTATTAGGCATGCATGCTAATTTATTTTGAACATGATATATTTGATAAGATTGATGATAAAGATATAATGTAATATTTTCAAAGAATGAAGAATCGAAGAATGCTTTTGTAATTGTTCTATTGTAATAGCTTAATTGATTCTTGATTACTATTTTTTTATGTTAAGTTTTTTTTTTCTTGTTTATATTTTTTTGTTTTTTAATAAATTTTCTGAATCCACCACTGCTCTATGATGCCATATTTGAAAGAGATTTAAAGCTTTAATCCCCAAAATTCATCCCAAATCGAACTAGTCATGAAGCGATTGAAATGTTTTCCAAAAAATAAATAAATTTGGAAGGCAAATTAGTCAATTGGCGTGTGAACTGTTCCTAACACCAGCTAATTACATATATTAAAAGGGGAAGGATATTGTGACAACCAAGTTGTGTTACTACCAAGTGACTACCAATCGATCTCACCGTTAGATCGATTATGTTGATCCAATGGTTATATTTATTTTCATCTATGTATGGTCATGATTCCCCAAATTTAATACTTTATATTTATTTCATCTTTGTATGGTTATGATTTTCCATATTTAATGCTTTCACTTTAAATATGGGAAATCATGACCATACAAAGATGAAAATAAATATAACCGTTGGATCAACATAATCGATCTAACGGTGAGATCGATTGGTAGTCATTTGGTAGTAACGCAACTTGGTTGTCACATACTTCCCCATATTAAAATACAAAAATAAGAATATTTCCAAACAATTATCTTTACGAAATAGATTGAGAAAATTAAAATAAAAACTGTTTAAAGAAATTTAAAATGTTTATTACATCAAAAACAAAAATATTTAAGTTCATTTTGAGAGTAATTAATTAAGAACACTATTCGATCTCTGTCCCTGTGTATAAAAAACACTTTGTTGAAAAAAGTTATACCCACGATCGCGATTTCTTCATCGCAAGAAGATTAATCTTTGGCTTTCTGCTGAGGATACCCTTGAAACAATTTCCAAAAAAATTAAGAACATTAAATATAGGATATTAAATGCTCGTTAATGAATCACGCACTAGTTAACAAATTAAGAAAAAATAATAATGACGTGAATAGTTAAACCCTAAAAGGATTCAACACTAATAAAAAAATATTATTCTAAATTTAATGTATTTAAGAGAAAAAGGAGTTCTTTTGTTTTGTTCAGAAAAAAGTTTTTAAATAAAGTAATTATGACACCTATTTAACTTTGGGACAAAACTTTGGTACTACTCCCTTTTTCACTATTTTGTTTTTAAATTTTTTTCCTTCACATTAAGAAAATTTAAATATGAAAAAATGGTTCATAGTACCAAAGTTTTGTTCTTAACTTTGGGTAGCAGGAACATCTATTTCCACTGTCATTTCGTTTATTGTTATTCTTCGCTAACTATTTTTGTTTTTCAGGTTCTTTGATTGAATAATTGAGTCAAGTGCTTTATTAACTAAATAAATAATATTCGACTCTATGCTTTGAATTTAAAAAATAAACCAATAGTTTCCCCAAAAAAATAAACTAATAGGTTTTTTAATATAAAATAAAATGAAAAATGTAATTTTTTTTATTAAAAAAAAACTTAACTGCATACTTTTCATTTATAAAAGCGTTCAGAACATGGAAATTTAAAATGGTATGAAATAACAAATTTTTTCATGGAAATATAAAATAACACAGAATTCCAAGATCGAACAAAGTTGTATAGATGCTTTTATAAAAAAAATCCAAAAATAAATAAATTTTGGAATAAAGGATCTTTTTATGAACATTTTAAATGAAACATGATTAAACATTTTCATAATGAAATATATATATATATATATATATATATATATATTAGTTTGGTTTTGCTATTCACTTAAAAAAAAAATTCCAAACGAATTTATTAACATTTTATCACAAAACTGTATTTATTTTTCTTTGGTACGTTTCCACGGCTCACATCCATTTTGAAATTATCGTGTATAAGTTTTCTCTAGAAAATCATTTTTTTTTATGATAATATATTTTGTAATATTACATGTAGATATGTTCATAAATCAACTCAGAGCAGTACGGCGCTGTTAATAACGATCTAGAGTCAATTATGAGGAATGAACAAGTTGAGATTGCAATCTTTGTCCAGTGTTATTGTAAAAGAAAATGTCTAGATGGTTTTAGCTAATAAATCTAACTGGACAGTTATCATAATTGAATCTATTTTTTTTACCCTAATCTGAAACAAAAGAATCTATTTACAAATTATTCACAAATCACAATGGAGAATCACGAAGAGTAGAGATGTTGTTCAGAGTTTAATAACAAACTAAGGGTTATTTTTCATACAAAAATCGAAGTCAAGGCATTATGTGATGTGACACTCACATACGAATAGTATATAGTAATTTCTTGTCAATAAAACATTCTACGTAGGAATTTTCCCGCATACCCCATTATAGGAAATATTTTGGTGGTCCCGCCCCACGATAAATTCTCTCCTCATTATATTGAAGATACGGTCACGAGAAGCCACGTCACGTTTGATCAATTTTTTTTTTGCTGGAGCGAGGGGGGGGGGGGGGGGGGGGGGCAGGTGCTATTTTAACATTTATTTTTTATTAACATAATTTTGGGATGGTGTGAGGGGGCGTGTTGAACTAACTTTTGGGTGGTGTATCCCAAGGTTCTTTACATGGTATCAGAGACTCTCTGTCCCCCATTTTAAAGTGAAATTAAAAACAAAAGCACAAAAGGTAAATCAAAAATTGGGCCTGTGCATAATCCACACTTCAAGCCCAAAAGATTCTTGTGTGAGGAGGCGTGTTGAGATATATAGTCCCAATTGTATGAGCAACTAATGTGGGGTTTATAAGGCCTTGCGCATTCCCATCTTTTGAGTTAGCTTTTGGGTGGTGTATCTTAAGGTTCCTTACATGGTATCAGAGCATTGTGTCCCGGTTTCGATCCTCGCCACCCCCCACTTTCTTTCAGCTCTCGTGTGAGGGGGCGTGTTGAGATATATAAAACCATTAACGTAGACTCACCCAATAACTTAAGTTTTTGGGTTGAATTGGTTCTTTACAAAATTTAGATGAAAACAACAATACAAATTCAGCTGCGAATTGTCTTAACAATTGGCAGAAGTCATATATAGATATTTTAAATGAAAATCAATTTATTCCGACAGGATTAAACAAAAGTAAATTAAATAGCCAACCACAAAGCAATTTGGTGCAGCAAGTTGACTCTAGCGGATTGATTCACAGCGAAGCAGCTGAGATAACTATCCTTCTTTCAAGCTGTATAAACAACAAAGTTTTCGTTATAAGAAATAAATAAAGTTAATACAATATCAATGCAGTGAAATAAGAGTAAAGATTAAAACACAAATATACAGACTAACCAAAACAATAAAGGATAAGTATATAAAGGGAATGAAAAAATATTCACAAATTCTAACACTCTACCTTTGTAAATACTTCACACTGTTGCGAAGAGTAAAGCCACCTTTTCGGTTCGAAAAAAGTATATATAATTAGAAGGGTTTTATAATTTTTATTTAACATGAGAATTATAATTTTCCTACACACCCTTCGATTTCCGTGCTGACATGGGTTCTACATATAATTTTTTCTAACACATGGGTCTCACATACTTTTTATCTCTATAACATGATATTTCAATTCTCCTTCAACATGAGAATTATAAAACCCATAATTAGAAAGAGGTGTATTCTAATATTTTAAGAGAGAATATAATTGTTCTTTCATTATATAAATAGAGAAGAGTTGAAATTTCTTCTAAAAAACCAAAAAATCACTCCTCCTTAAATCCGACTAGTGAGTGTAGGATAAAGAAAATCCTTGTACGTAGTCTTACCCTTGGATATAATTATAAAGAGGCTATTTCCTTGCTTAATAAAAATTATTCTACTCTTATTCATAATTTTTTCTTATCTTTGAGGGTTTTCCATATTAAATAAAATACATGTCAAGTCGAAAAAAAATTCTCAACTGCATTTTAATATAGTGATAGTGTTTCATAACTCCTATACCTACAACAACTATCGGTTGAAGTAAAATGCCAGGCATTTGTGTTGATATTAATATTTTATGTAGAAGGAGCTGTTTACATATTTTTTAACAAGTTTTTACAAATTACACTGTGCACTCCCGAAAGTACATAGTGTAACACCTAATGTACTCTCCGAAATATATAGTATAGTTTATAAACAAAAAATTTGTAAATATAATTTTCCTTATATTTTATATATGTAACAAGACTTTTAAATCCGTGTCTTCAATCTCGTTATTTTAAACAACTAAATTAATGAATCATGCCCTAAGAATCTCATTGAACAAAATAACATAGATTGACACCTCAAACAATCCTTAACCTAAAGATAATAATGTCAAGATTGTTCGGTACATTTTAATGTTCTTCTGACAACGATTTTTCAAGCTATCGTTGCGGTTGGTAATTAACTAGATCCTCTTTAGTTATTCTCAGATCTCAGCCTCAAAAAACTCTGAAGAGAATCAAAAGATACATATACATATATATATATATATAGTTTACATTAACAATGAAGGTTTGCATATTATTGATCATGAGTTACTTTCAACTGAGAAAATATATTAAAATAAATTACCTGAAGGCAAATATGGAGCTTTTCTTCCAGAGCAGTGTATTCACGTTGAGCTCGATTCAGTGCCTTCACACACCTACAAAGAAACTTCGCTACTGAGATAGGGTTCATGGAATTTTATTTTATTTTTTCTAATGTGTTCTTATATGCATCTAAGGTTAAAATTCATATAAAAGATATATTCCAGAAAAAAAAATTCATATAAACTATGTTTTCTTACTCTTCCTTAGAGGCCATATCAATAGCGGCTTCAAAGTCAGTAAACGCTAGTGCCATTCGAGAAGCACCCATGCTTAGACACACAAATAAATAATGGTCGTTAGAAACAAGAAATGCATTATAATTATGAGGAAGGATACAATTACAAATTTTTTTGAATTTTTATTACAAATTACACTATGTTCTTCTGGGAGAACGTAATGAAATAGTGTAATTTGTAAGAGTTTGTAAACAAAAAAGTTTGTAAATATAACATGCCCCTTGTATTATTACATTATGAAAATATATTGGAAAAAAAGCCTACAACATAAATACCACTAGATAACGTACTTAATCAATGGATTCTAGGGAAAAGATTCTGAATCAAACTAAACATCAATTAATTCGTTCATTTAAACAAAGAAATTACTAAGAATTAATGCGCAATCATCATTTCTAATGTTCCACCAAGGTCTTCCTGGTGGAAGTGTTGGCCTAGAAGCAAGCCACACAAGCATATAGAGGCATGCACGCTTTAGTGTTTAGGCCTAGCAAGGCATGCTTGTTAATGACATAAAAATGAAAGTTAATTCATGCATGACCAATGAAAAATGATGGATTTTTTAAAAATCTTTTTTTAGACTCATATGTCAAGAAATTGAAAACTCATATTTGATGTAACAAAATTAAATATTTATTTACATCAAATGTATGTAGTGTTATATGATATGGTAATTTTATAAAGTATGGTGATTAAAAAACTGGGGGAATATTTTATGTGTTAATTATATACAACATAAATTTATAATTCAATAGATTCTAAATCTATTGATTTAAAAGTAAAAAAATATGAGAAACCCTATTATAATTTATTCATCTGATGTCCAAAACAATTTAAATGAGAATATATTATACAAAAATGTATAATTTCTCAAACACATAAATCAACATTACTTTTTTAAATCAATATTAATTTATGGCTTTAAAAAAAATAAAAAAATATTGCCTTTTACTTAAAAAGGCTTCTTAAATATTGTATCCAAATGTAAAATAGCTATTATTTTTAAAATTAAATCCATCTGAAATAAATAACAAGTTAAAAAAAAAATCATTGTTTTAAAGTAACGTCCAAATTAATGGGCCTAAAAATGAATGGAGTCGCAACCTTGTTGCACTAGCCCTAATTAACCTCAGTTCTCAGTTCTCACCATTATTACATGGGGACTTCCCTGGCACTTTTTATCTCTTACATTATTCGAGTTTTTTTGGACTTCACTAACCTGAGTGCGTGAATAGACCAATTCCCCTTAACCATCTTTTTTCTTATTTCAAGATACTTGACTCGATAGCCAAAATTGTTGGAAATTAAGTGTATACAAAATTTTAATCACATATCATCATAAAAGAGATCCAACCTATAGCCACCACTTCACTACTCAAAACCTTGATGTAGAATAATTACCTTAAGGAACTGCCTTTAACTTTAAAAACGAACTCCTTCATAAGATTGTAGTTGATCACAACACTATCATTCCTACATAAGATAAAAAAGAGAAAATATATCCAAGGTAAACAGAATATGCTTTTAAATAAAAATATTCTTGTAAAAAACCGATTCAACCCAAAAGCTTAAGCTTATGAGCAAAGACGTGAAAATTACAATTTTTGTGCCAAAAGTTTTAGGACATCTCGGACATTAGTGCAAAATTCCGGGATCACTTCGAGGTAGAAAGGATCTGCAATATTCTCTTTCAACGAGTATACAAAAGCGAAATGTTCATCCACCAACCCCTAACATCGAAGGGAAAATAAAAATAAAAATCAAACAATGAATTAAATGATGCCCTTTTCCACCTTCATCAAAAATAAGTTTGAACATATTATAAAATGTCAAACTTTAAGAACAAAAAATAAAGGGCCGCAATAATTCTAGAAACAAGTTCATAATTTTTTATATATGTTATGCATATTGGGGGAGTTTAGAGAAAAACCTCTCGCTTCATGGATTGGAAGGTGTCCAGAAGATGCATGTTCAAAAGCTCAACATCAGCCATATTGATGATAACGAAAAGAATGATAGAGATGGTAGCTAGATACTGGGTATTAAAATTAATCTGATCTCATCCATTGTTTTTGTCTATATATATAAGCTTAATTGTAATGTGGCAAGGGCTAATTAATGTTTCTCACAACCTTGTGTAGGCACCTTTCTCTAAGTTTGCTAAGTGGATTGGGGCCATTAATCAATATATCAAGAGCATTTAAGTTTTTTCTACCTAAATATTAATTTCATAATCATATATAAGAAGTTTTCCTTATAAAGATAAAAAAATAAATCTGTATAGGGGCGAAAGAATAAATGATGCACTTAATAAGGTTTTCATATGTGACCAGAATTGTTGAATCACAATACATATCGTATAGATTTTTTTTATCCTGTATCGTGAATCATATCGAATAGTAAGATATAGAAATATAATAAAAAATAATTTAAAAATATATAAAAAAATGTATGACTTTTATTGAATTGTATATCGTAAGTTACATCCTTCTGTTTTATGACATTTTTCTTTTAAAGCGATTTGAATTATTTCTGCCTAAGAGAAAGAAAAAATAAATAAATTTAAAATAATTATTTTCTGACATACCCCATGATAAGTATCATTTGAACTTGTGAATTATATCGTATCGTATAAATCGTACCGCATATCGAACGATGCTGATAACTGATCACTAAATGACCAAAAAAACCATATATGTTTACATATAAATGCTTGAAACTGGACAACATGATACTTCGAATGGGTAAAATAAAAATAAATACAGAAGATTGTTTATATTGAAGAAAGAGAAGAATTTTATGAATAAGAATGAGAATTAAAACAGATGAAAAGTCAAAGACACTAATATAGTTTTTTCTACCTAATTATTAATTTCATAATCACACATAAGAAGTTTTCCTTATAAAGATAAATCTTTTTTTCCATATAGGGGCGAAGGAATGAATCCTGCACTTAATAATGCTTCCATATCTGAATATAGAAGCATGAAACTAGATAATATGATACTTCGAATGGGTCAAATAAAAATAAAGAAAGAAGATAATTTACATTGAAGAAAGGAGAAGAATTTTATGAAGGAGAGTGAGAATTTAAATATATGAAAAGTCGAAGACACTAATATAGTTTTTTCTTCCTAATTAATAATTTCATGATCATATATATACATAAAAGTTTTCCTCATAAAGATAAAAAAAAATTCGCATATAGGGGCGATGGAATAAATCATGCACTTAATGTACGTTTCCATATCTGAATAAATGAACAAAAAAACCCTATATGTTTACAGATGGATGGATGAAACTAGACAGACAACATAGTACTTTGAATGGGTAAAATAAAAATAAAGAAAGAAGATAATATATATTGATAAAGAGAGAAGAATATTATGAACTATATTTGGAAGACAACGAAATATAAAAAATTTCAAAGTTAGATCTAGTGTATTTCCAAGTTCAGTTTGGATTACACTTCGAACTGTATCAACCTGTTAGAATATGGCACAATATCTTAAAGGGTTATATTTTTTTACGTTGCTAGAATAAAGTTATCTGTCGCACCTCATTATAATTATGTACTATAGATAATATATGGTTATAATGATAAATTATTATTTTTTCATCACGTCAGCTAACAATGTTTGAGGAAAGAGAAAAAAAAAAGTAACTTTAATATTATCACTATGTAATACCTGCATAATTATAATGGATTGTGGCGAATAACTTTTCCTTGCTACAAAATAAGACAATGATTTTCCTATTTTAAAACATAATATTTTTACGGTTAGCAATAAATAACAAACCTCTTGGTTTATATTAATATATTTTGTAAAATAAATATAGATAATTAGGAGAAAAATATGGAGATAAGAGAGAGACAAGGGGAATATATTCTTGTTGTATTATTGTAACATTTGATGCTTTGTACATGTCTCTATTTATAGGCTCATAAGACAAGGAGGTTTACAATATGATAAATTACCACAATTACTTTTTCCGTGGTTACAAAACAATCAACGGTCATAACGATTATCGACAGCCAACAGTTAGGGCTGTGCATGGGGCAGGTCGGGTTGGGTTTTTGTGCCGATTCGACCTGACTTGGTTTTATAGGTCAGATATTTTGACTCAACTCGGTTTAATTTGATCCAAGTCAGGTCTGACCCAATTTAAATTTTTTTGAACTAATTCTGAACTAGGTTATATCTTACCTGACTTGATTTCTGAAGTGAGTCTGACTTGGTTTCAAAATTAGGTCAAATCCGATTTGACCCACTTTTGACTTGGTTTCAAAACTTATTTTTGATTTGATTTTTTTATAATTATTGATTTGATTATGTAATTTAATTATTTATTTGTTTTAAAATATATAATAAATTTGACATTTGTTGAATAAATAAACGAATGTAATTTTTTCAACAAAAAAAATATTAACTTTAAAATCCAAATACTATATTTTATCAAAAAAATCTTAAATGCTAAATAAGTATAATTTTTTAAAAAATTATAGCCAAAAATTTTGAAACACGGGCTAGTTAGCAAACAAAATGCCAGAAAAGAGGTGGGCTTTATGAAAACCCAAACTTCATGTTATGTGGGATAACTTTCTTTCAAAGAATGGAAGCTGAGAAACTCAAAACTCACTATGCGGGTGATGGGTCTGGTAGAACCAAAAACTCCCTTAATATGTTTGGCAAAACAATTTTTTTTTTCTGAGTATATTGGTTGCTATTCCATCCACAACTCACCGCTATAGTGGCCGCAATGGTCACAATACAGCAATGCGACATTACAGGTGTTCTAGGGCGGCAGAGGGTTGCGACACAATAGCGCCACGAAATCACAAAATCTGCACATAAAGTAAACAACAAAACTCCATTAATGGTGGTTTCGTGTTCCACCAAAACAAAGCTAAAAGGAGAGCCTAAATTACTACTCTATCGTGATTTTGCTTGGAGATGGAAGGGAAGAGTGAAGACTCCAGAGTAAATGACAGAGAGATTCAGAGAAGATAAAACCTAAGCCCCAAATTGCCTTTGGTTTTCTTTTTTTTGCCACAAAATGGGTCTGGGGTCAAATTTTGGGTCAATGACTTAATTATTAAAACAACAAGTCAAGTCTAAAATTGACCCAAATATAAGTGGTCGATATTTAAATCGAGTTCAAAAAAATGGGTATTTATGGGTCAGATCAAATCAAGGGCAGGACAACTGAACTAGTTTTTTTGCACACCCCTACCAACAGTCATATTATTTATAACAATATATTTAATATAACTTGTTAATATATTTATATTGACATAATATGTGTCAGAATATTTAATATTCTAAAGGAAACTCATTCTTTGGCAAGTTTCCTGACGTGTCGCTTTCTCCTTTACTTTCAGTTTTGTGTTCACACTACAAAATATTTACAACCTTTCCGTCTTTGGTAAAAAGGAATAAAAAGAAAATTATATTAAGTAAAATCGAATTTGTAATTAAATTCAATTGAGAAAATATGTTAACAATTGCTGGTGGCAAACAACTCAATTAATGTCCCACTACTTTATGAAATCTTGATTTTCAATTTTGAATTTGAATTTTTAATTTTTAATTTGAATTTAAATCTTAAAGGATGGGAAAAAAATTGAACAATTGTTGGTGGCAGACAGGTCATTTATTGTCACATTACTTGTTAAAAAATAATCATTAAAAAGCAAATATTTTGTAAAAAATGCAAATATTTTGTGTATAAATAGGATATGTGTTATTGGTTTTTTCATTTGGTAATTAGCTTCTATACACATATTTCTTCTCTTATCTGTGTGTTTACTTCTTCATCTTCTCGGATTGTTGTTCTATCACATGAACATGTAATATTTTTGCAGCTTTGTTGTAGAACAAGACTGACGGGATGATTTAAAATCACTGGGATATTGCTTTTGTACTTCCTCAGAGGAAGGTATGACATTCTTCTTTATCTGCTTTTCTTCTACAAGTATTTTCTCCATAATCTAATATCATGAATGAATGAAATGATATAATAAAATGTCTTAACTTTAAAGTATACAACGAGCAATGGCATAATGCATAGATCACCCCAGCCTTTTGGCATGTTCTGTCTTTTTCTTTCCTGTGTGTTATTTGTGCTTTTTGAGCACCATCTCAAAATTCAACACGGTAAGAATTTCTTTTAACTTAAAGTTCTTCTATTTTCTATCTTTAATGTCTATAAGAGCAAGATGAACTTTCCCTTCTATTCTTCCTCTCCGTACATAATCTGTTTCGCATTGTTGTTGATGTTCTTTAATTTATGTCTGTTCTTGACAGATATGCTTACCGTGACGATGGGAGTGATGAGTTGAATAGAAATGATACTACTTTGACTCTCATAAAACTATCTTCTATTTCTTCAAAGAATGTTGAAGTGTGTCAGATGAGCTAGACCAGTGCAACCCTCATATCACTTACATTCACAAGAACAACCGTCCAAGATCCCAAGTTCTATCATTCAATTCTATTAGTACCACTGCACATTTTCTTCAAATTCAGATTCATTTACCATGGCAATAACACAAATTTGTATTAGGTTATGGACTATGGCAATTACAGAAATGTGCATCAGCTGTTATGCAAAAGGGGGAAAGCTAGTTTTTCTCTAGAGACTTAGAATATAAGTCTTCACCATCTCTGATTAGTTGTATCTTTTGTATGCTAATTACAATCCTGAAGTATTGACATCATCTTCACAATTACATATACATATTCTAGTGTATAAGACAGTTTTATCATAACCAACCCAAACTACTATAGAAATATCCCCGCTGTTTCTAGAATAATATGCTGCTAATCAGAAGATAAATGAACTGGATCATAACTAATAATCAGCTGTCCAAAAAGAACAGAATCAATTGCAATTGAAGACTCATACAATGTAGGTGTGCTTCAAATTTTTCCGCCCACGCTTTCCTCTAGGGTTGGCACTTATCAAGGCATTCACAAGTTCAGAATCCTCTTCAGTTATCAGTATGTTTGCTCTACTTGGGTCTGCCAGCAGCATCTTCGCCACAAGGTATCCGGCAATTGACCAAGTCTGATATAATTGAGATTGCTTTCCAATGAATCGAGATCTCTTCGTGTCATAATATTCTGGCCACTTGTCTCTTGATATGCGTCTCTCAGCAATTTCAACAGCTTTTGCAGCAATATGTGGTCTATTCATCTTTATGCATGCAACTGTGAGCTGAAATAGGCATGTTATATGTTAAAACCATGTAAATAGTACCTTATGTTTCCAAGTTGCAATGCGTACATGAAGAAACCAGCCACGCTATGAAAAGGGCTTTGCATGTGCATGAAATAAATGGATGGAGGGGAAAAGGGACATTTACTAAAGGGCCGACCCGGTTCAAATACCCACTTCGTGAGTGTATGGTGAAGGGAATACTCTAGACAGTCTTTCCCCTGCTTTTTGCAGAGAGACTGATTCGAACCCGTGACTTGACACACCACGGCAAGCAAGCTTACCGTTGAGCCAAGCCGGCCCTTCAAAAGGGACATTTACTGCTAAACAAAAACAACTAAGCTCATCCAGTTACATGGCTAGATGAAAGAAAGTTCACATGAGACAGATAATAATAAGAGCTATGGTGAACAAATGTGTCATTCTTTTCTTTTTCTATAGTTCCAAGGCGGGTTCCTAACTATAACTAACCTGCCAAAGCAGTGTTGGCCAAGAACCTGCATTATGGTAGGACCAAGGCCTGCCAAAAAATATATATATATATATATATATATATATATATATATACACAATCAGTTGATGAAAATATTTCAAGATATTAGAAAAACATAAGCAGGGCAAAATTAGATACAGTACGTGTTCTTGGGATCACTGCCTGTGATTATCTGCCACTCCTGACCTTCAAGAGCAGGATAACAAATCTTGAATGGCATCTCTGCCACCAAATCTGACCATTTGGCCTCAATAAGATCCAATATGGCATGTGATTGTTCCACTGTGGCCAAACTGTTTACAACAGACCACAAGTTTCCAAGTGAAAAAAATCGGAAATCCATGTGGGCTGGTTGTAAGTTACCAATTAAATAGCCTCCTCTGTTTGGCATCCATTCCACTAACCAAGGAGAAATCTGATCTGGGTATATGTTGAACTTATTAACCGCATCATATGAGTACTCCTCTGTTTTGTAACGGTAAATCTCATTTAACTTTTTCATATCAATCCAATAATATTCTCTGATATGAAATGAAAGAGCTATGAGACGATTGTTCAGTGCTCGTATAAGATCAGCTGATCCATCCTCTGGAGCAAGCATCTCACGTGCACAAAGTAAAGCAGAATAAAACAGTGCCTAGAAACAGAAAAATAAAACAAAAAGCAAACGAAAATACACATTAGGGAAGATTACTGGATCACTAATTTCATCTTTAATTGTCAGCATCTTAGGTACACACAATTTTATCTTTAAAATAATAATAAATTTATTTGACAAAAAGAGACAGATAAAAATAAAATTTTAGAACAGAATACATAAACTTCAATGTTTCTGGTAATTAGTGAATTTTTTGTAGGTAACAGAACCATTCATACCATCTACATAATTTTATCACGTGATCCCTCATTTCCCAGAAAGCAAAATTAATTTATCTAAAGTTTGTCATAAATACAACATGCAGCAGAGCAACGAGTTCTCATATCATATGGCTTAATAAAGGCAGTTGAAAAGGACACATCAGATGTATAAGATGAAGGGGAGAGGTCTGATGTCTGTACTTCTGTTTGTCTATTAATTGTTGAAAAGGAGAAATTCCAGAGAGTTCTCATATGGCTTATCAAAGGCAGTTGAGAAGGACACAGTCGAATGTATAAGATGAAGGCCGAGAGGTCTGGTGTCTTTACATCTGTTTGTCTATTAATTGTTGAAAAGAACATATTTCCAAGAGCTTTGCCTAGTCCAAGTTCTCTCTCTCTCTGTGTGTGTGTGTGTGTGTGAGAGAGAGAGAGAGAGAGAGAGAGAGAGAATTTTTCAGATTTTCAGTCAATCCACACGCAAAATCATTAGGAAATATCAAACGGATGCATCTATTCTTAGGCCCAAAATTCGTTACAAGTATGTACTTCCCTTAACTACCACAAGGATAGTTTAAAAAGAAAAAGAAAAGAAACAGGCCTCTAAGCATTACAAAGTTAGGCATCATGTACTATCAATCAGTGTTATTGAAGAGCATATCAAAACAGTAAGAGCAATGGAAACCTTCTGCTCATGTACCAGCAAAGCCCTAATCTATGTAAAGAGAAGTGTCCTTTTTGTAGTTTCAATAATATAGTGGTTTAATTTTTTAAGCCCAATAGCATTCTAATATTTATCATTCTGATGAATCAGTCTTTGAATATGCCATAGTACTTTATATTTAGTTTATGGGTTTATCATCTATCATTTAACATGACCAGAAAAACTTTCCTACACTCACAACATTTTGTCGGGCCCGCAGCAAAAAAAAAAAAAACAAAAACTCCGGCACGCAAAATTAATCTCTATAACATTACACACTCACTTTTTCTACAACATAACTCTTATAAAACCCTTAGTTTATTTAATCACAATTCTTTTCCAAAAATAATGATTTTATGAACTCTAATCTATTTCAGATAATTGACTATTGCTGCTGTCTACAAGTATTTGAGTTCTGCTTGCACTCCAAACTAATCAATTTAAACTCTTAGGGCGTAGTCCCTTTATTTATGAGCATAAAGCTTAATATACATTAATTTTCTCATCCCTTATGTCTTTCATGCATAAAAAGATATAATAGCAGCCACTTTCAAATACATAAAAGATGCCTTATAACACCAACCCCTTACCAAAAATAAAAGAAGAGAAAGCTCATTTCACTAATAAGAATAAGGGATAGGAATGCTGGTCCTCAATCTTGCACAAGAAGATTTGTTCCTTCTTACCAAAGTGGTAAAGTGCATCATTTTCCCCCTATCTATGCAAATGCAAAATCATGAATAAGCGGTAGATTATCTTTTCGGGCCTTAAATAAGTAATAGTTTAATAATATCATACAATTAAATAAAGACAGAAAATCTTATATACCTGAATCTCCAAAGGATGCCCATGAATTCCCATTCTTCGATCTATCATGCAAGAACCATCAGTTACTAATAATGTGGGGAACATGTCAAAGCCATCAGCAAGACACAACCTCAAAATCATCTTAATTCCTGTTTGCACATCAACTCTTTCCTGAACTGATAGATCACCAGAGCATTTTCCATATGCTCGTAATAAAATAATCCACCACAATCCTGAGATCAAATGTAGAATAAGTTCAGCAATCCAAGGAGTATTATGGGAAGTTTCTTCAGCTATGTGAAAAAGATTTCTACTGATCTGATTAGTTATTTTACCTGAATCAACTGGAGCAACACGGCCAATGGCTGCCTCTCCAAAGTCAGGATCCAAAACCTCTTCTGTTGCAGAATCATCACCATCCAGAGGAACTGTCCGAACCTTAAAACTAGCAGGCATCAAACCTTGTCCTGGACTATGACAATCCATTGTTTTCTCCCAGCTCTGAAATATGGATGTGTGGGTTCACAACTTTAAGTGTACAGAAACAACAAAGTTACCTCATCGCAAGAATTTCAAGACCTCACACCCTTCCCCCCAACAGCTGTTTCCTCCCCTCCATTAATTATATACAGTTAAGGGTCCTAGCAAAACAAGGGCTAATAAAGAAAGATTGCTTATGAAAAGTACTATTTAATGCCCCTTCCATTAATCATGTACAGCACAGGGTCCCAAGGCATTCTATCCACAGACAATTCATCCACTAAATCAATATTAGTTGTCACACACAAGCATTTTCAGCATGTTTCTTCAAGGAAAATTAGTAATTTACTTTATTCTCCAAAAAAATTTACGAGCACTTGGAGAAACAGCAGGAGTTCGATTTGTAGGACATAAAACTAAAATGACTATGTAAAGACACAACACAATGCACAATCAAAAAAAAAATGGAAAAAATATATCTCAGCAAACTAAACGCACCAAGTTGTATCAAATTTAGCACTATTGCCAGGACATGTTATCAGTATTATAATAGCAAGACATTACCTGCAACTGAAGTGTATAAAGGATAAAATTCCGAACAATGTCGTACTCCCCCTTCAATAGGAAAGCAATTCCTGAAGGAATGAAATCACGAATAAAAACCTGGTCATAATTCAAAACATTGGGACTTGTTGGGTCCTTTGCAGCAATAGTTCCAATAGGACTGCCACAATAATAAACTACAGACTCCCTTAGTAGGTCCCAAGCTTCTTCCTCAATGGAGTTGAGGCTAATTGTGTCAAAGATGTCTGTGATAGTTCCATTTGTACCATTAGATGTCAAAACCTCCTTTTCTTGTTTCAGCTGTTGAACATCTTGAATAGCCTGTACATTCATCGCATTGCTTACCGAATTTGATGTTTCAACATTATTCACAAACCATGATCCATTTTCATCTCCTGCAGTTATGCCACTTGCACTTTCAGCCTGTTGGCATTTGCATGTCTGCAACCATGGACGACTATAGGTCTGATAGTCACAGAAACTGACCCCCATCAAGTGAAATTGATGAGTTCTTAACTGATTTTGAAGCATGCTAGGACACTTGATTAAATTCCTATGCCTTGAGGATCTTTTCTTCATACATTTTACTTGAAACTTGGAATGTAATGTTAAATCTGAAAAGTTCACAAAAGGTTCATTGTACCCAGTTTGAGGCACAGCCCTTGACAGAACCTGAAAAGCAGCTTTGAAGGTACCCGAGGACATGCTGCTTTACAAGGAGGAACTATACCAGCTTAAATTTTGCTTCCTGTAGGGTACATTCAGATTACAACCAAGTAAGAACTCCTTATAAGGAGTATTCAGCAAAATTGGATGACACTAACATGAAAATTTCAATTATTAAAAGGTTACAAGATAATATCAGGAGCTTGCAATTTGGAAGAGGACAAAAAATAGTATATTGTAAAGCCATATCTGAAATTTAACTCATTTGCTTCAACAAAACCAGAAAATGAAGGAAAAAATAAAGAAAAACAAAAAAACAAATTTTTTTTCTCAAAAACCATTAACCGAGAAATGCCTGCTCAAATGACATCAGAACAACAGTTTGGAAAGTGAAATTCAAGAATTAACATTAACTTCCCCGAAACTGAACCAAAATCAAATCCAATTTAATCATAAGCACGTAATTCAAAAACTGAAACAAAAACAATAAAATTAGATGCTAAGTAACTTGACCAGAATTCAGAGGTAAAGGAATTTAACAGAAAAATAAAAATCAAGAACATATTACCACACGTCATTACAAGAATATTTACAAAACACACCTAAATTTGGAAGAATGATCCAAAAGAAACTTTGTGGGTGCCCACAAAAGAAACTTAAAGCAAATGTAGAGAGTTTAACGAACCTTTGACCGCACAAGAGCACTGATACTGTCGTGGATCTGCAGATATTATAATTACAGAGAAAGAAAACGTATCATGATAAAAGACCTCATATTATTGCTCGCACCATTTTTTTTCTCTTATTATTATTATTATTTATTATTTAATTCTTACCAACGTCTGGTTTTTTTTTTTTTTTTTGGTTGAAAAACGTCTGGTTTACTTTGTTTTCTTTTTGCAGTTTCCCCGTCATTTTCATACATATTTTGTAGTGACGATTTTTTTCTTTTCCTTCGCTTTTGTCCATATGGCACATGACTTTCTGACAGAAACTGTGAGCCTCAAAAATTAATAAAAGAAAACAGGGATTTTGTGTGCCACAAAAAAAACCAAATTTTGGGATATCTTCTTATTCTTTCGAGCCAAAGAAAATCCGACCGTAGTCATTTATAATCATTTATTTATTATTGTAATAACTGTTTAAAAAAAATATACTTTAAATTAATATTTAAGTTTTGATAGTCGGAATTTGCCCTTAATTTTAATTTTCAAAAACTAATTTTGTTTTTTTACAATAAATTATGGGAAAAGTGTTTGTCATTTAAAATGACACAAAGTTATGTTATTTTTAATGAAATTACGTCGTTTTGGTGTGTTTTGTCATTTTTTCTAATTTATAAAATTAGAAATAAAAATAAAATGGAGGATAGAAAATGACAAAACACACCAAAATGATGTAATTTCATTAAAAATGACATAACTTTGTGCCATTTAAAATGACAAACATTTTTCCCATAAATTATATAAAGAGGGGAAAAAATAGAATTCCACCCTAATGCCGAGAGAAAGAGATTACTTGCATACTTAAAATGAGACATGAGAAGAAAGTGTATGGCTCAGTCGGTAGCATGAGGACTGAGTGATGGGAGAGAATCTCGATTCGAATACCACCCTAACACCATATGGGGAGGAGCATGAGTACCGTAATCCTTGGATTCGTACCCGAACTCTGAATTAGTCCTATAGGCGGCTCAAAGAGTCGAACCCGTGGGATACTGGAGGTTCTGATTTGCTTCAAAGAGGTAATTAGAATTAGTTTCAAAAAAAAAAAAATTTGAGACATGAGTTCTTCACAACAAAAAAATGAGACATGAGTTCAGTAAAGTCACTAAAAATAAATTAATGCTAAGAGGAAAATTTGAATTCTATTTTCAAAAATAATTTTTTAGATTTTAGAGTAAAAAATAAAAAAAAAATATTTGATAATGCTAGTTTTGTAAAAATAATTCTAAAAATGATATTTATTTTTTAATTTTTAAAATCAAATTTAAAAAATATATTTCAGTTATTACTGTTTTAAATTTTTAAATTTTAACTTTCAAAATAAAATAAAAAAGCAGAAAACAAACAAATAATTTCCTTTTCTCTTTGTTCACATAGTACCAAACCCTTGTTTGAGCTCTTTCTACCTCTCGTGAATAATTTATTCTAGCATTGTTTTAGGCATTTTGACTTTAGTAGTCTTATTTTTATAAAGTTTTACTGAAATAATTTCTTGGTCAAACGTATTACCTATATAATGCATAACGACGTGGTACTGTGGCAATCACTTTAGAACGTGACACTTTAGCAACCGCGTTCTTTGCATTTGTTCCTGACCACCGGAACATGATACCCTAACAATCACGTCCTATTCCCAAGACGAGGTACCCTCTCTGCCACGTCCTTTGCAAGGGACACGGTTGCTAAAGTGTCACATCCTAAAATGATTGTCACATTACCGCGTCGTTATGCATTATATAAGTAATATGTTTGACCAAAAAATTATTTCAGTAAAACCTTATAAAAAAGAGATTATAAGGTCAAAAAACCTTGTTTTAGTTGTCTTTCTCTGTTGCTCCCATTACCTTAATTTCTTCTATTAACTTTTGCCAGTTCGTTTTGGTTCTCACAGATTATTTGAGTTTAATACTTTTACACGTTTATAAATTGGGAAATATATTTTTCATATTATATGAGACAATTTAATACACACAAAAAATAGATAGAAGCACTAAAGAGAAGAAAGAGAAATAAAAAAAAAAAATACCATCCACTTTTTTGTGTGTGTTGTCTCGTGCAAAATGAAAAAATTATTTCCCTTATAAATCTTGGTTTTCCACCTAAAACAAGTTTAAGCAAACTGATTTGCTGTAAGAGAGAGGAAAGAAACGTTACAATAAAAATGACGGTAACTATATCAATCTATCTTATTGTTCCGACATTTCAACCCAAACCAAGAGCACTAAACAAACTTGCCACCATAGGATAGTGATAATCTATCTCACATATTAAAAATCCTGACGTGTCATGTCCGACATTTTCTAACACTCTCCGACACACATTGTAGAAACTCAAAAAATGATTCAAAGATTGTGTTGCGTTACTTTTTTAGTTCCAACTATTATATTCATTAGATTACGATTACCATTTTATTGAGTTTAATATAAATATTTGGAATATCTTATGTTTCTTTGCAAAATTGATGGATATTATAAGTTTTACTTCATTTTTTTTGTTAAATTATTAAATATCAAATATAATATACATAAATTAAAAATGGGAAATCATTATCTCATTTTACATGAGATAATTATCTCATGTTGTTCTCACATCGAAAATTGTACCACCATTTTTATTTTTATTTTTTTTTAATAAATGGTGGCCCCGCAACATCATGTGTCTATAATAGGAAATAACTATCTCCAATAACATGAGAAAATAAAATCTCATTAAAAATATTATTTAATATCAAAACATGTCCTAACGTGGTGGAATCTAACATTTTTTAAAATTAACGTGTCGAAGTGTCGTGTGGTGTCACGTGTCCTGTTTGCCACATAGGTGGCAGCTATGGACTATGGTAACACCCTTTCCAAGGAAGTGACAGAGAAGGAAAAGGAGAAAAAATACAAATAAAAAAGAGGACTACATGAAACGGTGAGTTTAGTGAGAGATGATGTGTAACCATGTCCACCATAAATGACTTCTCAATGAAAATAGAAGGCAAAGATTTTACAAGCATTACACGGTTCACCAATGCCTTCGTATGCAGAAATTCAGGATGATGCACATGGATGCATGGATGAGATGCAATTCAATCTTGCGATTAAGCATTAGAAAGTTTTTATTTTTGTTAGAGAGAATGATGCAATGCAGTACTGTAACACAGAGGACAATATCCATTTGATGAGATCCTATATGCAAACCCTGTTTTCCTTGTAGCTTTTTGTCTTGCTATTACAAGGGTCCTAATATTCATCAGCGTTTCTCTTAAATCCAATTTGGATGATTTGACTATTGTCATTATATATCACATTTTGGAGAACTTCCCCCCCCCCCCCCCCCCCCCCCCCCCCCCCCCCCAAAAAAAAAAAAAAAAGAGGAATTAAAGACAGAGAAAATATAAAAGTGTTATCTTTTACTATATTTTATAACAGCAGCACCGAGTACTTCATGGTGTTGAAGCACTAGAAATATTTCACAAATTTTGTGGCTATTTGTCAATTGGGAAATATTACTCTCCTTTCACATGAGATAACTTATCTTATTTTCTCTACTTTGATTTTCGCACCCCACCTTTTTTTTTTTTTTTTTTCATGTAATGGTGAGACACACTCATTTTCTCTCCATCACATAACATAACTATCTTATGTGAAAGGAGATTAATAAAACCCTTATCAATTATCAGTTATCACTTCCCCCTAGAAGATATCATATTTTATAAACTGCTTAGTACAAGTGTGGTTGGTATCCATGCTATGGAGTGGTAAGTCACGCAATGAAGCATTACTAGAGGACAAGGAGACAGAAATAAATATAAATATAGGGAAATATTATTCTCTTTTTACATAAAATATTATCTCTTATTTTCTCTCACTTCGATTTCCGTACCCCATCTTTTTCTTTTTTTCTTTTTTTCTTATAATGGTGGGACCCACCTATTTTCTGTCTACAACATAAAATAAATATCTTATGTTAAATGACACTAATAAATCCCATAAATATATACCACAAATGTGCCACCGAAATTTTAAATATTCAAAGAGAAAATGAGCACAAACTTCCGCTAAACCCTGTCCAACTCAATACTGTGTTTGTCCAGCTGATCTTTCAACTCTTTTTTCCACTCCTGAATTAAATTTTCTTGTTTTTTTATCAGCTCAGTTTTAATGTTAAGTTCTTCTTCCATCAGAGCAATATCCTGCTTAGACAAGACATGCAGCAAAAGTTTATATGACAAAATATTTATATGAGGTGCTGAAGGAAGAGTATTATTTCAGTGTAGTCACCATACCTTACTAAGCATTTCAGCTTTTGTTGGCTTATCCTCACGTTGCAGGCTGATAAAATAAAGCTGAAGCTTTTTGGCAGCCTCCATAAAATCTCTAGCATGCCTATCCACATCGACTGAAAACAAAAAAATAAATAAATAAATAATAATAATAATAAATAAAAAAATATTCACCCAAACGAGGTAAGCCTGCTAGGTTACATAGTAAGTTATGTTCACCATGCAGTGCAAGATAAGAAAACCATTTTCCAAATATATTGGTTACCACCAGATGACTAGAGCAAAAGACAAGATTTCTCTTCTCACTGTAAATTAAAGCACTGGGACATAATGAACTTTAATTTGTCTTGCAATTGCTGTTAAACTTTATATGGTCTCGTCACAGTGACCTGATCACTTTCTATTTAACTTCAATAGCTCATTTTAGCGCTACTATGGTTGTAGTGATTATGTGTTACATATGAAAAAGTTTCGATTTTGCAGTCAAACCACAAGAGTTCCATATGAACTTAAGTTAAAGCTAACAAAGTCTAACTAAGTGCAACCCTTTGCCCTTGCCCCCACATTATATTGAATGAAAAAATAGGAAAAAGATCGAAAACTTAATTTTATCCAAAGATCACATATCAGTATATGTCATTTACAGTCATTTCCGTGGTTAGATTGTATCAAGCCAATGAATGGTTATTGATGTAAATACGGCTCTTTACAAATTTACTTATCAACTGCAAAATCTGTTGGAACCTTTTTTACCATCCTTCTTTTCTTCCCCATGCCATGATGATCGATATATGCAAACTTGCACATTGAACAAACTAACACCAACTAAATTTCATAACAGTTATTGAAACAAGGATGGTCAGCTTTAAATTTTAAAGGTCTGGTAAATCACTTTAATCTACTACCTCGAAATTATCACATGGTATATGATGTCATATTCATCCACTCATCACACAAAAGGTCTCCCGTTAATAACATGCAGAGACTAGACAGAAACAGCAATTATAATTCCTCTCAAATTGAGGTACCATTGTGCATATCAAATACATTTTGCTTCAGGTTCCATATAACTGAAATTCAGTAACTAAATAATAATAAAATAGCTTGAAATCATACTTATTAATCTCGTATAACGGCTGACCCTCCAAACTGTTATAGCGCTACAACGCTATTGTGCAAAGTGTACCTAAGTGATACACTAAATTGTACTCCACAAATATAAAACTTAAAATATGAAAATGTGACATAAAAAACAAATTTGAAGGATCTCAAACTCAAACATAAATGATTTCAAATATTAAAATTCAAATAATAAGCAAATTGAAGGAATTAAAGTCTCAAATAATGTAACACAACAAAATAAAGTGACAAAATTAGTCAAAATTCAAACTGCCACTTAAGTGAAATGTCAAAATCAAAGAACTTAAGGAACTAATCATAATTAAAATCATGAACATCCAAATCTTCAACTTCACTATCACTTGTATCTAAGTTGTAAATCTCTTCCTTCTACAACGACTCTTTTGCATAAACTAGTGTAGCGGCACAATAGCGCCGCGATTCAGCCGCAATAGCAGCCGCTACATCCGTTACACTTTGCCTGATAGTCGCGGCACGGTCTATGGCGGCCGGCCGCTGCACCGCAACACAACTCCGCTATAGCGCAATATAGCAATTATAATTAGATGAATACTACTTCTGTGAATGCAAACTGCTTTATTGATTTGGTCAATAATACAAGAGATAATTTCCCCTTCAAGGAGTAATCTCCTTCTTTGAGAACAAGTTCTCAGTCTTCTACTTCTTAATCAACCAATTTCCTACCTCTTAATTAAGGATTTGTCCTCTTATTATTACAATTCCATAACTGCCCCTAACTACGAAAGCAGAACTGTTTTCATAAGAAACTGCCTACACCATACATTAACGAACTCCTAAAAACTGCCTACATCAGATAGTAACCACTTCAGTGATTATTATCACATAATGCACTAACCAACTGCTGCTACTGATATCAATTTATGCCTTCTAGGATAGACTTTGAAGGGCCTACGACCATTAATTTCTGTTTACATATCAGAATCATTAACCTAACCTGTAATTTAACTTCAAATATAGGGTGTCAAAATCAGAAATTTGAAGACTTGCAGTTACTCACTTTGATGCGAAGGGTGGGGAGACCGGTCTATTGCTTGAAGTTCTCTGGCTGGCAAACAGGGAAGCAAAGCACCCTCCAAAGCCATAACACACGAAACCATATCATCCTTTGAGGGAGGAGAAGATGGCAGCTGCTGATCAACTGTGTGCTGTTGGTCAACTACTTGCCTATCACCCATATGCCTTTCTGCTTACTAAGGAAAATATAGGATTAACAAAAATTCTACCGTCACCTGAATTATATATATAAATTTGATAAAATAAAATAAAATGAATGCTCGATAAGATAAGGCTCCATTTCTCATGCCAGAAAATTTTAAATATATACATATATAGTAGAAAAAAGTTTCTATAAAGAAAATTTGTGTTTTTCATTCTGAAATCTATTTCTTATGTTAGGCTTATGTGGAATTTCTTCCTTGGTCATTAACATGTGATAAATAAATAAATAATTTTTTGGGGAAAAATACAGTTAGCCCTTTCTGCCATGGCTCAAAAGAACTACACCCCAATGTGGTATAAAATTTGACACTTCACCTCCCTGTGATTTGCTCTGAGTGTTAACACATAACCACCTTGGCTATTTTCCATCCATATTTTAAAGGAATATACATATTAAATAAATAGTGAAAAAAAAAAAATTACTGAATCAAGCATATTTTTTCTGCCAAGCCCCTAAGTCTGCACTCAATCAAGCATATTCCTAAGAAAGCCAAAAACTGAATGAAGAAGTAAAGCTAAAAGATGCTCCTCACTCGCTACGTTCGTGAGATAGTCCTGTTGTTAGGAGGTAGAGAAAGCCCTAAGACCACCACAAGAGAAAGAAAAACTGGGAGAATAATCATGTAGTTCATCCCAAAGTATTTTCAGCTTTGTATAATAAATATTCACATCGAAAGCCCCTTGATGCAGGGAAGAGATTTGTTGTTTGAGTTGAAAAATTCGTGGACCATTGGCCTGATGAAATCGAACACGAAGATCATCCCAGACATCGTAGGCGGTGGAGAAATACATTAGACTATCTGCAATTTCTTTGGATACCGAATTAAGATGCCAAGAGAGCACC
Organism: Gastrolobium villosum; assembly: GCA_032173675.1. NCBI lineage: Eukaryota > Viridiplantae > Streptophyta > Magnoliopsida > Fabales > Fabaceae > Gastrolobium > Gastrolobium villosum. The sequence continues at coordinate 634,595 of JAVKPL010014796.1, read as the reverse complement.
GTGGGATTACACCGGTTCCAGGAAGTGAACAAAAGATCAGAGGACTCTGGACGAGTTAGAGTTCCATCACAAAACATGTCTTGTTCTTGGCGGTAAGAGCAATAAGCATAGCCCTACTCCATGAATAGAAATTAGGGCCAGTAAGGGGATGAGTAACGAGAATTAGACCACGATGGTCACCATTCTGAAGATAAAAGGGACTTCCAGAATCCTCCATAGGAGAATTAAAGGAACCCGTGTTAGAATTGGATGTGGCGGGGTTGGGGTTTTTGCCACCGCGAGCCATGAAGAAAAGAAAGGTGATCAGAAAAAGTCATCTGATACCATGTTAGAATAACAAACTCAGAGAATCTGTAACAATTAATTTCATTCTCTATATTGTAAATGTACAATGGAATAATAGCCTTATATCAGCAACAGCTAATAAAGGAATAAGAGAATTGGTAAAAACGTGAGCACATGAGCTCATAACAGAAAGGTTATAAAGTTGTACTAAAAAATAACTAACTCTCTAAAAGTATAAAAATTGTATATTCTAATAGGTCCAATTACCTAAATCCATGACCCAATAACCAGAAAAAAAGAGAAATGCTAACAACACTCTATTCAACACTCTATACTATATTGTTAGGGACATTTTGAAAATACAATTTCATCTATTATGGCACTGCTCATACACATTATCAGTGTCAGTAACGGTAGCAATATGGACAGGAGTGTAGGAGACTCACGTGGCGTTGTTGGTTGCGTCTTTCCGGTGAGACGGCGGCGTGGGGTGATGAAAACCGGCGAGACGGCGGCTGGAGTGATGGCGACTGGCGAGATTGCTCGCGTCAGTGACCGAAAGGAACACAGATTGGGGATTTCTGATTTTGCTTGGAAAACCTAATTTGGTTTATTCCTCTGAAATTACTTCGTAGAATGTTACTTAAGTTTTAAATTGTCTGTTAACATTTTTATTAAATTGATTTTTTTTATAATCCTTTCAATTAAATGTGAATTGACGAATAAAAATGTAATTAATTAAAGTATGAGCAGAATATATATTTTTATTTAATATTATATTTTTATTATGATACAGTATTTACTTAAAAATTATTGAGTTGTATTTGAAAAAAGTTTCTAATGCATATGAATGAAAATCTAATTAATTTAATAAATAAAAATTATATTTAAAATTTATAGAAATGACTCTACCATTAACAATGAATGTATAATATATACTTTTTTTTTAATGGGAGTATTATTATCGAAATAGATTTTGCGATAATAAACACATTCTTTTCCGAATAATTGTGGAGATTCATTTCCTAAATTAATATTATGCTTAGAGGAATCTAATTTCCTTGAATGCTAGCTCAAGATTTGGACCCAAACCTATAACATATATCTTTAAATTTTACAACTAAGTAACCACACAAAAAAATAATAATAATAATAATTAACTACGAAGTCACCCTTCTATTATGTAGTATAATAGAGGAGGGATATTCTTACTACCAAAATTTTTTATTACCAACTTACTACCTATTTAATCACCATTGGATCAATATTTTCTCTCTCTCTTCAAAAACTTTTTAAGATTCTCTCTGTTTGATCCAATCATGATTAGATTGGTAGTAAGTTGGTAGTGAAAAATTTTGGTAATAAGAATATCCTCCCTTAGTATAATATACTCTTTATTTTACATACTACCGACTAGGGGTGTTAACGGGCCGAGCCGAGCCGAGCTTTGATCTTAACGGGCCAAGCCTATATTTAAACGTATCCGACTGGCCTTAGTCTGTTACCTGTCACGAATATAATATTAGCTTGTGGCCTGGTTTATTTACAAAAAAAAAAAAGCCTGTGTGAAGCCTATCTTAGCCTGTTAGCATGTTAAAGAATAAAAATAAGAGAACAAAATTCCACAAAAAATAAATTTCCAGATCGAAACCTTAGCTTCCAATTTGCAGCAATAATTTACAAAGTCTATAATAAATAAATAAAAATTAAAGTGAGAGAAGGTAGATAACAAGTTATATTATCTTAGCCCATTATAAAAAAAAGTGCCATCAAAAAATAAAAAATAAAAATAATAAATTGACACAAACAAGCAGTGCACAGTGGAACGAATGAGTTTTTGTGGGTTTGTTTGTGTAAAGGAGGATGAAGGATAATATAGAACAACACTAGTAATTCCATAAATATACATAAATTCAATATATATCCAAATAGCATAATATAGAACAAAATCATTCAAAAAGTCTGTTAAACCAATAAAATGGGGTGAAATAAATTGATGAGAGAGAGAGTTATTACAAGTAGTATAAAAATATAAATAAATATTTATAGACTAGGCTAGCCTGGGAGGCTCTAAGGCCGAGCTTATGAATTAGAGCCCGAGGCCTTTTTATTAAACGAGCTTTTATACAAGTTCAAGCCTGGTTCCAACACGAGCTTTTATTAAACGAGCTCAGGCCTTTACGAGCCGAGCCAAAGGCCCCTGAAAGGCCCCTGGCTCGTTTACCACCCCTATTACCGACAATACATTAAGGAAGCGTTTGGTAAAGCAAAATTTTTTGTAATCCAGAAAATAATTATTACTGGAATATAAAGATGAATATATTTTACTGAAATGTTACTAAAAAATTATTTGATAGGATGAAATTTATCCGGGAAATTATAAATAAATGGTTGTAATATATATGTGGGAATGTGAGATTATTTTACACCTATGCGTTATGTTTGAAATATTATATTTCGCCTTTATTCGATGAAAACGACGAACATACATTTTACCTTTTTTGAAGACTATATCAACAGATCGTACACATTGAAGGGGCAATTTAGTAAACATATAAATTTGACTTCACCGGACACTCCATAATTCCACCAAATAGATCTCTAATTTGACAAACAGTGCCAAAGTTAACACCCAGGGCCTGTTTGGTATGCGGATTAAATTTGGATCCCTGGGAAAGCAACATTGGGAAGCATAATATGCCATGTTTGGTATCAAAAAAAGAGGAAGTTTCCCGGGTAGCACAGTCTCCCGTCTTTTCCTTTTGTATGTTAAGACTTGTACGGCTAGCATCACAGGAAGACCAAAGAAAATGTGGAATAGTTGGCTGCCCGGGCATGTGAAAAAGGAAGCGCAAAATGGTGGACCAAAATAACCTTCTTTGATTCTACGATATGTGAACAAATGGAGTTGGTGGCTTGACCTGGTAGCAGTTCGTGAAAATGGCAGCAAGAGCTCCCTCTATTACCTGTTGTGGTAACTGAAGATGAAGAAGGTTGTAGCTTGCAGGGTACCTTACTTATCGGTATTTGTCTTGCCTTATATAAGGTTTGCATGTGCATTTTGAATATTGTCCAAGGGGGGTTTAGTGGATTTTCATTTTTTTAAGAATTTAATATATGGTTTCCATTTTCCACTGGGTTTCTGCTGAGCATTCCGTGTAGTGATTTGTAGGTTGTTGGTGTGACAAGTGATTTGGGTTTCATACACTGAAGTTGGAGTTGTGGAAGCTGTTGAAGGATTTATGTTTTTGCTATCTCCATAATAGACAAGCGAGATGAAAGGAGAATCAGGTAACAAATTTAATTCCTATTTTGTTGACTTGTTTAATACTGTGCTAATGACTGGAAAAATTCATATTTGAGTTGTGGTTCGAAATAATTTATGTTTGGATATTTGACTTTTTTGATAGTCTCTGTTCATCTGAAGCTTAGGTGTTGTGCTCATTATATTTCCACCCCAACTTCGACTCATTATGGAAAAAAATTAGTGTGTAGTCATTTGATCTTGTTCATCGACCATGCATTTTCAAAGGGTAGAAGTTAGTTATGTTGATATGTTTGAATCCTTGTTATCCCATGGACAACTGTAGCTTTAGGGAATGATTCTATGTGACGATTTGTGGAGATAGTTGGTTACTAATAAACAAGGAATGGACTGAAACGCTCCATTTTGTTCCCAACCCCCCAAAATAATAGAGCTTAACTATACAGAGCTTAACTATACAAAAGAAGATAAATATTAACAAGAGTTAATTTGACATAAAATGTCAAGTAGTGATATAACATGCATGCTAAGAGGAGACAGAACAGCATGAGGTTCAGACAATATTTGAATTCGGGGAATGTTTCATTCCATTTTGTGTGCACTTTTGATTTGATTTGATTTATATAGATACTTTCTGTTCAAATCTGATTTCATTCATAGTAGCAAATGACAGGCACGTAAGAAACCCGTAAGTAAGCTAAGGTAAAGGTTGAGCCAATGATAACCTTTTTAAATGCTATTAAGGGACACCAATCTTTATTGAGTAAATGTTAAGTCAGTGAGGTATAGACTTCTTAGAGACCACTGGATATATATGAGTGGTGTATGAGACTATTTTGTGATTTACATTACTATGGTTGTGTACTGCAACTACACAAATGAAGTAACTTTTTTTGAAGTCTGCTATATGATTCACATCTCAAATGGGTTTTTGGACAGAGGCTTCATGAAATGGGTTTTTGGAGATGCTATATGATTCACATCTCATATTGTAAGGCTAACTGGTACAAAAAAATTCAACCAGTTTTGATTTTATCCATTTATCTTTGTAAGCCATGTACTTTTATGCAAGGTCATACTTAATTACTTATTCATTTATCTGTGTTTTATGAAGCTGAACAGGTGACCTCTGAATGATAACTTTCATCCGGATGTAGCAGGTAGATTCAGGAGGATTCATGCACGTGATTGATTTGCATCAGCATGTGATTTGTCAGTTAACTGAGGATATGCACATGGACCTACATGACTGATTTGGATATGTAGCTTTCAGAAGAGTTATAACATGCATGTCCAGAGTTTGTATATATGTATATTGACTTAGTTTTATGGTGTGATTGTGCCATATAGGAATGGTTCAAGTCAAAGTCTTTGTATACCATTTCATGTCCCTGTCATATGTATTTTTGTTGAATCAAGTGAATGGAAAATTATTAATGCAATTTTCTTTTTGAGCCATATAGGAAGTTTGCTGGTAATCTTGTTCCATCTCTTGTGTAGTTTTTTTTTTATCACATATCTTCACAAAAATTTAGGAAAAGACATGGTTTCAATTTTTAAAATACAAATCATCTAAACCTTTAACCTCCATGTCAATGTGAAGCTAAAAAGATTGTGCATATATTGCCAGGTTTTGCAGATGATGACACAGACAATAAAAATAGTAAATCATATGAATGGTAGATGGAGGATACTTGATATGATCATGCAAGGCAGCTTGGAAGTCAAAAAACTATATTCTTTCTCAGAATCATAATCCAATAAAAGGATGACCCCCTGCATAATTGAATTTTTATAAAGACCAACCATAATAAGTGATAACAAATAGATTGAACAAAAAAGTAAAATATGTTTTTCATAATAAGGGGTAAAACTCAACAGTCTTTCATATTTTGGGATTTTAAGAATTTGTCAGCTTTTGAGACCATTTCTGCAATGAGCTAATATTTGAGACTAATTGGTCATACAACCGACGTGTTAAATTAATTGGGTAAGGAAGTGAGTTATAAACAATACATAATTTGGGTAAGGATGTTAATTAAGGTATCAAGTGACTAAGGTGAAACTGTAAATTCATGATGAGATAGAGAGTCGATAAAGGATAACTTTCTTTGGTAGCAAATTTTGATGAGCTACCTCACCATCACCACTGGGTTTTGAGGAAGAAGTTATGATAGAGACCCATTATCCTCAAATATTAATTTTCTCTAACTTGTCATACATTGCTTACCAAATTGAATCATAATTCTTTCATGAGATACCCTGTACTAACTAAGGTTCCAACACCTTCAGGCACCTTACCTTCAATGAAATATGCTATTGCACCCAAACAATGAATTATCCCCTACAACAACAATCATACGAAAATGTGTAAGTCCATATAACGTTCACAATATGGAGATCCGCTTCTCATATGTGGTTGATAACGTTCACATGCAGATCTGTTTCATTCTGTCTTCAGCAACATTGATTAAAATGTTTGAATCAATTGACAAAAGTGGGGTTATTTTGGTAAAAGAACCCACATTCCCACTAATATTTTATAACCAACCAAACACAAACTCAGTATAATTAACTTAAATTTTCCAGGAAAATATGGGTCTACCAAACAGCTTTTTAGTAATATTCCAGTAAAATATATTTCCCATCATATTCCAGTAATAATTATTTCCCGGATTAAAAAAAATTTCTCCTATACCAAACGCCCCCCCAGAACCATTTTCCTTGAAACGATATTTGTCCTAGGAAGTTTTCATAATTGAGCTACCAAATGTAACATTATTTGTTCCCCTACCTTGCTTTCCCGCGTTTTGAAATAAAAGTCGCGTACCAAACACCCCTTAAAATAACCTAAAAAAGTGAAAATCGGATGAAAATTGAGTGAATTTACTAATTTAGTATCAAAAGAAGCAGTTGAACATTTTCCATTACAATTATCCAAAAAAAAAAAAAAAAACATTTTCCATTATGGAAAAATGGAACCCATTTAACGTGTTCTCCCCCAAGTCAGTAACACAAAAGCGAAGATATATGACTATGTATCCATAAATAACTAGGGAATTCCTTCTAGGGTATGAAGGAAATGACTCAGCTGACCTAAGGGCACCTAATTTTCCCATGCACTTCACCAAAAGTTTCACCCTTTATACTTCTTGATCCATTTCAGAGTTATACTGGGAGGGGAGTTCATTACAATCTTGTGTTTTGGTGGTAGGAATGGATAAGCTAAGACGCTCCTTCCCTCCTGGCTTAGAAGATGCATTGCCATACCAGATCATTCCCGCTATTGCAATGATCATGCCTAGAACTACTTGTGGATTGAGACCCTCTTTTCCAAAGAAAATGAATCCTAAGATCAGAACCAGAATAGTTTTCATATGGCCAATGACTTGAAATGATACAGCCGTAAACCTTCCAATGCAGATGAACTGGCTGAGGTTTGTCCCTACTGCGATGGTGCAAGACAGAGTGATGAACAACCGCAGACAAAAGGAGATCAGTTTAATGATAGTAATATGAATTAACATTAAATGCATGCATATTTGTATCCTCTTATTTTCCCTAGGAAAATGTCACTATCATTTTTGGAAAGAGAATGACACAAATGTGCCCATCAACTGAATAATTTGTCTCTCTCTCTCTCGATGAGAATAATTTGAGATCATACAAATTCATTGTGTATGGCAAGCAACTCGTTATTCATGAGTAAAAAGTCAAGCTTGCACATCTTCCGGGAAAAAAAAAGCAAAGCTTGCACAAATTTGATTAATATAAAGAAGAGCTGTATGCAACTAGCATACCGCTAGTATGCAGGTAAAAGTAGAATTACATGGATGAATATGCAGATTAAAGGTAATTTTTATATCTTTAGAGACAATTGTTCATTTTTCTTGGGTGCCACAGATGGGGCAAATTGTCTTAAAGAAACAAGAATAATGCTTGGGCTTGGATTTTTTTCCTAGTCTCTCATGCTTTATTTCATATCATTGCATGCTATTAGTTTCTGGAATAATCTCTACTTTAATTATTCACTATTGCATATATAATTCTGAAGCAATTTCTTAAACACAGCTCGTGATTCCACAATCTTTTTTTTTCTACAGCGTGTAATGAAGCAACACATAGAAATAGATACTTACAATGGATGTCAAACTATAGCCGTAGGCATCAACTCGTTTGTTTGTCAACCAATAGTCCAAAAAGGGACCTACTAGCAGTAAACTTGCTGCCTGTGCTGGTGCAGTGTGGCTCAACAAGTTAAATGATCCAAGAGAATACTTCCTCTGAAGAAAATGCACGTACTGCACAAAATAGAAGTAAAACATCAGCTTAATAAAATATAGATCATGACACCCAAATAAAACTGGAAGAGTTAGGATAGGAATGAACTAAGGTAAGGTACATAAATCTGATGCAGAATATGTATCTGAAAACACTATCCGTGATCCAAAACCAAATCTATAAAGAAAATTTGCTGCAGGCTTCCCAATATCCCATTATGTCAATTTTAGATCTATAACAAGGTGAATAAATTCTTGTATACATGAATGTCAATGTCAAAGAACCTTGGGATACAACACCCCAAAAAAAGTGGGAGACAGTGAGATTTCAAACGCTCTGATACCATGTCAAAGAACCTTGGGATACAACACCCCAAAAGCTAGCTCAAAGGTGGGAGTGCCCAAGGCCTTATAAAGGCCACATTAGTTGCCCATACAACCAATGTGGACTATATATCTCAAAAGAGTCAACAACAAGTATCATGCATATGAAAGTGCACATTCACCAATTCTAAAACCACATTTATGAGAAGGAATTCAATTTTCATCTATTCCAATCTCAGAACTGAAATTCAGGGTTGATAAAGTGTTAGCATGTTACTTACATACTGCTGCACTGCGGTGCTCCAAACTGCCACTGCAGCGGCTATGAAACCCTTGGCGTTGATGCTCACATCAGTGACTGTACACACAGCAACGCCGAGGAGAACCAGAGAAATGCTAAGCTTTGTATCCCTCGAATATCGAACATTGTCCAAGACAACTTCCAGGAAACAAGATACTGGAATCATACTCAGCTTAGCAATCTGAAATTTTCATGTCAAAGGAAAGAAACTATAAATACTTATCTTTGTCAGAGGCAGAGTTAAATTTTGATACTTTTACAATAGCCCAAAGTTTACCTGATAGAAACCGACAGAATTCCACATTAAACTCACATTCATTCCGACAATAGAGAAATTTGCAAATAAGACAAATTTGATAAGATCTGGTAAAGGAAGATGAGAGGTCTGCGACTTGAGAATGGTTGTCAACAAGGTTGTTGTAGCAAAATGTAGACCAGTTAACGTTGTAGCTGCATGATAGTATATGATATACAATGTCAGGGTTTAAGAATAGTACAAAAGTTCAGAAGTAATCTGTTAACTCGCATCAGAAGAAACCATAAGTCACACTCTTCTTTGATCAACTCGTTATATAAGAGAATTTTTAATCAATCATCCGAGGCTATTCTCAACACTTGGTTGTTGTAGTTGTGGGATATAAATAAGGGTAAAGTGTGTGTCATTTTAAAGGATGTAAAGTTGTGTCATTTTAAGAGAGAGAAAGAGATAGATCAAGGAGGAGAGAGAGTTGACAAAAAAAAAATAAAGGTGTGGGTCCCATCTCCTTGTGAGAGTGAAAAGATATAAATTATGTCATTTAAAGAGGATAAACATTTTTTCCTATGAATAAACATTAATACACAAGTCCTTATCAATTTCAACACTAAAATCATGGATATAAGTTGTTTATAAATAGTTTCACAGATGAAAGCTTTTAATGCCTATGTTGAACACCACAACAAATTTTTTTGGCTGCTAGTGTCTTCTTCCCCCACCCGCTGAAGTTTAGAACTGGTGGCTCTTTGAATGCCACATAAATTTAAGTGGAATATTGTAATTGGTTTAGTTATGCATACTCTGTGAGTCACATTGTACAACATCAACAAATCATCTAAAAGCGTAACATAGAACATTACCATTACCCACTCGCTCAGCTTTTCTTTCTATCTCTCTTTTTATCACAGAGTCTTGGGGTCTACAAGCAACACCACTGATGCCATGCTTGTCCCCAATTAACCTACCGGTAATGGTATATCAGATACTTCTTTCAAAGCCTAGGAATAAGTTTATATTGAACATAACAAATTAAAGCCAGACACGATGATGAATGCATTGTAACTTAAAGCAATAAACATCGGGGAAGGATCCGTTTATAATCTTTTTTGAATTTTTTTACAAATTATACTATGTTCTCCCGGGAGAGAACATAGTGTAGTTTGTAATAGTTTGTAAACAAAAAAGTTTGTAAATATAACCTGCCTCATAAATATTTGTGCACAAAGCAAAAAAAAAAAATTGTGAGGGGGAAGAAAATGAAAAAAAGGTAATGAATTATGACTCCATACCAAAGCTGAAACCATACGTAGCCATGAGGGCTTTATTCACAGGGATTACCCCAACAGATGTGACTACATTGAACATCCACGAAGCTGCATCAATTGCAGCATTCCTATCTCCCTTGATTGCAGAAGACATATTCAACTAGACGTTCTTATCTTCAGGCAGTGAAATGTATCACTAACTTCGAAATCCAATTGCTTTATCTGCATGGAAGAATATGTCATCAGAAAAAGCACAGATTCCAATAAAAGAAGTTAAATTCTCCAACTTATCATATAAAAAATCTCTCCGCAATTAAACCTGATAAACTAGAGAGTGTGGTTCGGGCCAATCCTTATACGCATTCTTATTTTTATAAATAATTACAAAAAAGTTGTTTACCTGATAGGAAAGGATATATTTATCACTGAAAAAAAATTACAACCTTTACAACCACTTGATCATTTTCGTGAATAAAACGGTTATAATTTATTGGAAATATATATATATATATATAAGGCTCGTATAAATTCCACTACTCGTCAAACCAAGTCTCCGAACAAAAACAACTGATTCACGAAAAGGAAAATCAAATTGTTTGTTATTTTTATTTTATTTTTTATTTTTTTCAAATTGGAGGGGATTTTCTTCAATTGAATGAACAAGGTGGTAGTGGTGGTGGAGGGATTAAAACGACGACGTACCAGGAATGGTGGTAATCTATGTAGCACCGATACCGACATGGGACACGTGACACGATACGACACGACACTCCGACACGTTAATTCTAAAAAATGTTAGATTTCGACACGTTAGGACACGTTTTGATATTAAATAATATTTTTAATTTATATAGTGTATATTATACTTAATATTCAATAATTTAAAAAAAAATGAATCTAAACTTATATTATTCATAAATTTTGCAAAGAAACATAAGATATCCCAAATATTTATATTAAATTTAATAAAATGTTAATCGTAATCTAACAAATCTAATAGTTGGAACTAAAAACTAACTAAAAACTCAACGCAACGCAACATTTGAACCTTTTTTTGAATTTCTATAATGTGTGTTGGAGTGTCGGGAAGTGTCGGAGTGTCCGAGAGTGTCGGGAAGTGTCGGACACGACACGCAAGGGTCTTTGAAGTGTGGTGCTTCATAGGTGGTAATGTAGTGAAGAAGCTAATCGAGATTGAAGGACTTGAAAAGTAGCGTTCAAGAGTTGGAACTTGGAACTGTGTTAGTTTTTAAGAGAAAGACAAAGAGCACACAGGTCGGTGGTGTTTTTGTACTTTGTTGATGCTTCCTCTCTAACCTGAATTTGGGGGCTTCCTTGTTTGCTTTTTAACCTGGGATTCTGGGTGCGGTTGTAACGTCCCATGGTTCAGTGATCAAAGAAATGTGAGTTTGAGTTTGAGTTTGGGGAGAAAGCGGGAACAAAGTAACAGAGTAAACGAAATTGTCATGAACAAATATAGTATATTTTTTCATCAGTAACATTACATGGCAGCAACTGAAAATTGATAAGATGGCGGAAGATTTGATAGAATCTTAATCATAATCAAATATGTGAATTAATAATGATGACTTTGTAAGAATTTATTTTAATTTTTTTTTTTTGGAGATGTTATATCTATGGGTTTATCATCTATCATTTAACATGACCAGAAAATTTTTCCTACACACACAATATTTTATGGGGCCCGCAGCAAAAAAAAACCTGGCACGCAAAATGAATCTCTATAACATAACACAATCACTTTTTTTACAACATAACTTTTATAAAATCCTCTATATATATATATATAGGAGAGTTCAATATTGGAAACTTCGCTGATGTGTCAGTGTCCTCTCCTTTATATATATAATAGATTTCATTTTTTTGGATCAGATACAAGCTAATGGGTGATATAATACGAATTTTTTCTTCATTTTTTGTCAACCCTAAGTCAAGGGTGTTAATTCTTGACCAAGTACACTGACACAACATGAACACTATAACGGCCCGTGTTAACCCGGTTTGTTAACATACTATCGTATTAAGTTATGCTTAATTAAAATGTGGAATAACTTTTTCTTTAATTCAATTATGACGTCATTAACCTTAGTCAACTTGATTACTTAATCATTTTCATAAATAATGCATGTATGTAAATTGCAAGACAACTAACTGAAACACCTCATATATAAATATAAAGTGAGTATCTAAGTCATAGGACTACAACACATAGCCTGGACCAAAATCCTGATACATTAATACAACTTTAATTTAAACAAGACATACTCAAGTCTATTTGGCATGGACAAATCTCATGCTCACCCAATAAGGCAACAATGTCCAACATCAGTCTCAACAGACAATAACATAATAATAGCGGAAAACATAAATCGCAGTCAATATCCAACATCCAACACGTCAGCATATCACAGTAATATCTAACTCAGCTCTGGCCTCCTACCACCTGAGGTCTCAACATTACCTGAACCTAAAATAAGCGTCCCCAAACGTGGGGTGAGATCTCTAAACAAGAAATCTCAGTAAGACAATGGATCCTCAAGGATCTTCCACCCCAAGCTCACTTACATGTGCAATATAAGTTTAAAAGCAGTATTTCCAATATTAGTTCCAAAACTATGCACTGTAACAGATATTCGTGCCATGTGTGTTTATACTATCTACTGGCCTGAGAAATGTAGGAATACGTCTATACCTACATGAGTACAAGGAACACCGCTTGCACCTCACCCACAGCCTCACCATATCGTATGTATCACATACTCAGGCTTACCGTAAAGGTGGACATCACATTGCATATCATAAAAGCACATTGCATAAAACAGCTCAACAGCATTTCCAAATATCAAAAGCATGTAACACAGCATGCATAAATCACATCCCCATGGGACATGGTGGAACCACAACATGGCTAAACCGAGGACACGAAAGCTTACCTTGCAAGCAATCAATCCAAGCCAAGAGTCCAACCACTCTCAAAGTCCAAACACAGTAGTATCATAATCTGTTATGGACCAATAATATATCATTAATTATGCATCACAAGCATACAACTTAAAGGCTACGTCTTTCCTTTACGTTTTACGTCTTAAGGCTTCCATCAAAGCCATAAGCCCTTAATCATGTGATTCTGACTTAGTTTATTAATTACAGAAGTCTCACTTCCTTAAACTAGGGTCCACAAACCCTAACATCATCTCTGTATAAACAGTACCTCACTGATCTACAAAATCCCAAAATATCCGGATATTCCTCGGGGACATATCCGGATATGCAATATCCGGATATCTCACTAACCATATCCGGATATCCAGATCCCATATCCGGATATCAATATCCGGATACCATATCCGGATATCAATATCTGAATATCTGTTCGATAAATATCCGGATATCTCACGACAGAATGCAGTTTTTGCATTTTGTGAATATCCAGTCCAAATAATCCAACTTTAACCGATTATAGACACTTAAACATGCATTTCTAGGTGTGTTTAACATTCTCCACCCTTAAGTTATCAACTTAGTTCAATACATGCATCAAGGTTCCATTTTTAAGCATTAACACTCATGATCATGGTTGGTATAACTCACCAAGGCTCAAAACAGAGGAATGATAACTCTTGGAGCTCACTAACAGCTCCTCAAACTCATACCAAGTAGGAGCATGAAAATGGCACCTCCAAAGTGGGTTCTTGCACCACGAGATGACTCCTTGGCACTAGGGATGTGCATGGGTCGAACCGAACCGGTTTTTTTGAAAATCCGAACCGAATTGGTTTAAGTGGTTCGGTTCGAAAGTGGTTCGGTTCGGTCTAAAACTGGTTCGGTTCGGAAGTGGTTCGGTTCGGTTCGAAAGTGGTTTTGTTCGGTTCGGAAGTGGTTCGGAACCGGTTCGGGTCGACCCTCTTTTGAAAAGAAAAAAATTAAAAAAATTAAAAAATAAAGTTATAAAAATTAATTTGGTTTGGTTTGAAAATGGTTCGGTTCGGTTCAGAAACGGTTCGGTTCTTAAACCGGTTCTAAAAACCGGTTCGGTTCATGAACCGGTTCTTTAAAAACCGGTTCGGTTCATGAACTAGTTTTTTAAAACCGGTTATTTTATGGAGCGGTTCGGTTCGGTTCATGGTTCGACCCACTTTTATGGTTATTTTGCACACCCCTACTTGGCACCACCAATGCCAAGCCAAAGGTTCAACTCCTCAAGCTCACCAACTCAGCCCACCACCCTCACACACAACAGCTGAACACTGCCAAAAGACACTCCTTTCACTCCCACAAGGATGCTCACAAGTATTTATGAAGAGGAAGAGGAATGAATCACGCAAAAGATGAAGACTTGACCCTCAAATGGTGAGGAAAGGCAATGGAGCAGTACTCAGCAGCTAACTAGCCCAATTTCACGTAGGAATTGTTGATGCCTAGGGTTTTGTGCCCTTAGTAGTAGTATATATAGCCCCAAGGCCACTTACCCCGCAGTATTAGCATTAATAGCTACGCAAAAGATCTTGATCCCAAACTTTGAAATCTTAACCTACTCATTTTTCTAAGATTTTTAATATTTTTATTTTATTTTTCGGAGCACCTTTCCGGTATGCGCTTTTCCATAGCCAGTATCAGTTCTGGCATCAGTTCTCATTATTTTGACTTGAAACTCGTTTTACAAATCCTACATATTATTCTAGTAATTATCATACACTTATTATAATTTTCCGGGATACTTTTCTGGTACACATTTATACCGGGTAGCAGAACCGGTATCTGCACTTTTCTTCCGAAAAGAGACTTTCATAATTCTTACTCAATTACTATAATTATTTAAGCCAAATAATAATAATTAAGGTCAATTATGGAATCGTTTCCTAATTTATCACAATTAAATCATTAATTACCTTAATTAGCGGTACGGGTTCTCACAAACACGATATAAAAATTAGTGTTCGGATTAATATATATATAAATATGTAAATATATATATATATATATATATATATATATATATATATATATATATATATATATATATATATATATATATATAGGAGAGTTCAATGTTGGGAACTTCGCTGATGAGTCACTCCATAGATAATTCTACAAATTGTTTTCACACTACATGACATGTAGAAACTTTCCTTTTTTGGTAAATTGGAAAAAGAATTTCTTTTAAAAATCAAATTTTATTTTTTAAATCGAATAATTAAATAACCATTTGTGGTGGCAGATAAGGCATTGAATGTCCTCTCCTTTATATATATAATAGATTTCATTTTTTTGGATCAGATACAAGCTAATGGCCTAATGGGTGATATAATACGAAATCTTTCGTCATTTTTTGTCAACCCTAAGTCAAGGGTGTTAATTCTTACACAACATGAACACCATATAAAAATTAGTGTTCGGATTAATTCATATTTAAATTCTTATGGTGTTCATATTGGCAGAATATAACATGCAAAATTTGTGTTGTGTCAATATGCAAACCCGTATTTGACATGTATTTTTTCAACTATTTACTGTTTTAATTGACTCGTATCATGTCGTGTCATCCGATACAAAAGTGATTCGTGTCGATGTCAAGAACTCATAAATTTCAATTTGCGTGTTATCCGTGTTTTGTCATTTCATCACGCAGAATTTAATTTTCATTATATATTTTAAAATTATCGTAATATAAGTGAAATATTATATTTAACTCTTTAACTTATAATGATAAATAAAATATTTTAATTTTTCAACTATTTAACTCTTAATCAATGGCGAAGGATTTATCGTAAGGGGTGAAATTATATTTATTTTTAAATTTATAAATAAAATAAAATATTATATAATTGAATAGAAAAACTGACAATATATAAATTATTTGGTATGAATTATAATACAATTTAACATAATATAAATAAAACTACTCAAATCAATTGGATTAACTACAAAATAAAATCAATTCTATTTATTATATATTCATAATATAATTATTTCAGGGTTATAATAGTCTTTAAATTTATAATTTTTTAAAATTTCAATACCAAAATGAAGTTATTTTGGAAATAAATGGAAATAACTTATATGCAATAACTGCAGAAATATTTTCCCCATAATTCATTGGCTATTATTAACCAATCATATATACGAATAATAACAACTGATAACAAATGTGACACCATTCAATGATTATTGTTGATTACGATTAGGGATGTTAAACAAATCAGGGGCGTTTCATGGGCCTTTGGCCCGGCTCATGAAGGCCTGAGCTTACATGCCTAAAATCGATTGTTGGAACCAAGTCTAGACATGTATAAAAGCTCGTTTAATAAAAAATTTCAGACTCAAATTCAAAAGCTCGGCCTTAGAGCCTATCAAGCTAGCTTAATATTTTTTTTTTTTATGTTATTCTTTTTATACTACTTGTAATAGTCATTTCTCTCTCCTCAATTCATTTCATCCAATTTTATTGGTTAAATAGACTTTTTAAATGATTTTTTTTTATATATTATGATATTTGGATATACATTGAGTTTAAGAATATTTATGGAATTATTAGTGTTATTGATTGTATATTCTATCTGGATAATTTTTTGTTGTTTTTTTTTTAAATAGGCTAACGGACTAAATCATGCTTTATTTTTTGCAAATAAGCTATGCACAGGCTGATAATTATATTCGTATCAGGTAACAGCTTTGATCAGGTTAACACATTTAAACACAGACTTAGCCTTTTAAAACCAAAACTCAGCTCGGCTCAGCCCGTTAACACCCCTAATTATGATAATCACTAAATAGTTATTAACTCGTCCATGGGTAATAACTATCGGCAATAAATTGGCCAATAAATATTACACTGCTTACCACTTAAAAATAAGCTAGCCATTAACTATAGTCACCCAATAATTGTACCATTGAGCAATTAGACTCGAGTAAAATTTGTTGACAACCAATATCAAACTTGTTGATCATTCAATTATTTCTTTAATGAAATTTAAACACTTCCATCATATTTTTAAATTTTTGGCCCTAAAGAGTGACTTAAGTAATAATTAAATTAAAGTTCAATAACTGAAAAGTTTATTCAATGTTAGGCTTAGGCATTCGAGGATGATAAAAAAAAATATTTACTAAAAAGAATGGTAGCAGAGAGAAAACTAGTTTCGTACATAATTAGCAATGAGCATGTGGAGACAACCATCCAGGTAATCAGGATTTGTTTTCATGCTAACCAAATTCATGTGGAGACAACTCAAGCATAGTATATTTTGGGCCAGTATTTTATAACTTGGCTAAACTAAATGCAAGCTATAGGTTGCATGGGTTAATTTGTTGATATACAATTAAAAAAAAAAACGAAATAAATTAATTGATTGCTAGTTTATACCCATGAAAAAAGAAACTTAATCGTATTATAATTTTCCCAAAATCCTAAAACAATGTTTTCATGTGTAATTATATTAATTTTGCAATTCATTTACGTGAAATAATGATTTATAATTTATAAATCGAGCAACTCTCAAGTTCTTATATCAGTATATTCGAGAGTAAGTTGCTTATATGATTTTGTCATATAAAATTTTATATATATATATATATATATATATATATATATATATATATATATATAATCCTTTGATACCGGTGTCAAAAATCATGTCACTTTTTTTATCTAACGGCTCTCAGATGAGGTGTCAAATTTCAAATTTGATACCGGTGTCAAAGGATCCTACCATACATATATATATATATATATATATATATATATATATGTGGGAAAAACTATTCTCATGTTACATGAGATAGATTTTCTCTCCTACACACTCTTCGATAACTGTGCCACCTTTTTTCTTTTTTCTTTTTTCCTTTATTTTTTTTAGGTGGTGGAGCCCACAAATTTATCTCTATGACATGAGATAACTATCTCCTTTAACATGAGATTAATAAAACCCTATATATATATATATATATATATTGTTATATTCATAAATTATAATAGTATCTCATCTATTATTTAAGGGGTTTGTTTTTCTCATGTTACATGAGAAAACAAACCCTTCCTACACACACTATAAAAATGTGTGCCACTCATTTTTTTTTTAAATAGGCGGGTCCCACATTTGATGTATTTATGACATGAGATTACAATCTCCTACAATATAAGATTTATTTTTCCCATTATTTAATGTTTATAAAAAAAGTAATACAAGATTTTTATGTGATCATGTCATATAACAATCTTACAAGAAAATACCAATTTTCATATTTATGCATATAATTTCAATTTCTCGTGCAATCACAACAGTTTGTCCAAACTCAGACTTAACTTAAAAACCCTTTTAAGACTCGATTAAAAAGATGATGAACTTCGTAGTTGATCTGAATAAGTACATAGGCCCACAAGGATTAGAACTCATAAAGGGCCCAAACAGTATACAGGTCCCATAACATGCAGCACAAGCATTGCGCAGAAGAACCATGAAGTGCAATGGTCTCATTGTGCTGGACTGTTTAATATGACTTAAAGGCTAAAGAAGGATCCTAGCTATAACAAGCTAAGACCCACCACGCTTACAGTCCAACACACGAGAAACAGCTCCAACTTGTCACCACTCTAAGAAGACAGACAAATATATAGACCTATAGTCAGAAAGGTCTTGTTTTTATTACATTCTACACAGTATGTTGTTTTGCATCTTACGTTATTTTGTTTATCAAAATGAATATAAATCGAATCAAGTAACCAAATATCAGATTTTGAAAAAGTTAAATGGTTATATATCCGAATGTATAACAATTTTGAAAAATTGGAAATGGAATATATATATATATATATATATATATATATATATATATATATATATGTGTTAGTGAACATGATCTTGTTATTTTAAAAAAAATTATATAAAGATGAATTAAATATGATAAAGGAAGAGAAAGAAAAAACATTAAGATAAATAATTATACTTTTTATATGATTAACAATCTCTAATGTAAGCATGAATGATAAATTAAACACATAATTTAATACAATCTAATATATCAAAATTACTCATTATTAAACCAAATCTAGCGGCTTCGTACCTGAATGCATTGTATTCACGTGTAAGAAGAGAAAAGTGGCAAGATGGCCATGTGTACGCCACTTGGACAATTCATGGTCTCCGTCATTTCATTAGTATATCATAATATCCCATTGTCTCTCTCTCTCTCTCTTTTTGCTCTCTCTCTCTCTCTCCACCAAGCACCAACTTTCTAGTTTTTCTAGTTCTCAATCTCAATAATCTCAATCTCCCTCCGCATAAGGCTGTGTTTGGATGGCGAAGAAGAGAAAGTCGGTGGCGACGCGCCTCGACGAAGTGGATCGCACCATGTACTCCACCTTCTGCAGCACCGCCAACTCTCTCTCTCATCTCTACACTCACGCCATGAATCAACAAAAACTCTCCTTCCAAGCCGGTGAACGTCACGCTCTGGTTTCTACCTTCTTTCCTTCATCCCCTCTTCTAATTCCTTCTTCAGGCTTTTCTTGATTCTAATTAATTAAATACATACGCACCATTATTTATTTATTTATTTAATTTTGAATAAAAACTGGATTCTGATGTTGCGTTTTTTTTGTTTGTTTCGAATTGCCCTTTACAGTTTTAGGGTTACCACGTAGGCTGCTGAATAGTTCAATTTCAGATTTGCATTTCAATGAATCTATGACTTGACAAATTCCAAATTCATTATTGAACTAACTTGGGGACTGTTTAGGTTGCACATTCAAGTTCCTAATTTGTTATATGATTCCGATGGATTGTGCATAAAATCTGGATATTGCTTATTCTTTTGGTTTTGGTTTTGGTTTGTTGCTTGGTGTGTTTGGATTTGTTGCTTGGTGTGTTTGGATTTGTTGCTTGCTGTTAAAATTTTGGTTATTTGAATAACACTGCTTCTATTTCCTTACAGGAGAAAATGTATCAATGGATTCTTAGACAACAACAAGAAGGATCAAGGGTGTCGACGATTGATATCGTTGCTCATTTGCAGGTTTTTTAGTCTCTGCAATTTTTACTGATATTTCTTTTTGGGGTTTTTTAGCGTTCCTTCTTCCATCCAAATTGCTACTGCACTATTTTGCTCTTTATATTATGAACCATAATGGAGTAGGTACTCAACAATTATCTTGCATCAAGTCTATCTTTGCATGTAGCTTATAGGTCCCTTAGTCAATTGCTTTGAATGTGAATCTACCATTTAATGGACATCATCCTTAAACCTTTGGTTTAAGAAGTAGTTATGGGTTTACCAGAAAACCTTTCAACCTGTCTTGGTGGCTTTTTCTGGACACTGAATACTATGGCTGTCTTCTTTTTTTCGTGTCCATGATTTTTATTTGTAGAAGAGTTCGGTCTTATGTTATTTGTCAACCAGATCTTGATTGTTGAACTATAGTCACGGAATGAAACAGAAGCTCCTTTTTTCTCACTTCACTTGGACTGGAATTCCCTATATATAATATGTATATGGGAAAAGTGTTTGTAAATTTTAAATGACATAAAATTATCTCATTTTAAGAGAGAGATAAACACAAAAATATTTTTATTTAAATTTTAAAATTTAAAAAAAAAACCACTCATTTTCTCTCTCCCATGATTTCCACTTTTCTGTGTCTATCTCTCTCTTAACATGACATAACTTATGTCATTTAAAATGACAAACACCAAACCATGTATATATACATATATCTTACAAGGGTCAGATATATTTACAAACTTTTTTGTTTACAAACTCTTACAAACTACACTATATTCTCCCGGGAGAATACAAATTTTTGCAAACTACACTATGTTCTCCCGGGAGAAGATAGTGTAATTTGTAAAAAAAAATTCAAAAAGTTTGTAAACGCATCATGTCTCATCTTACAATTATATTAGTTCAGGTTATGTATCACACTGAATAAATAAATTTTCAAATGTATCGTAATAGCTGAATATAGATATAACCATGAGCTATGCGTGTAGAATGAGCTTGAATATGGAGCAGAGGAACCACCCATGTCCCCAAGGCAGCCAATTCATCAACAGAACTCCCAGACTGCAATGCACACAAACTTTGGGGCATCCGTACCCCCTAATGCGTTTGGAACAACTTTTGTAGGGCAGGGGATACGTACCGGGCAACATGATCAACAAGCAAAAAACTCTGTATTCTCGAATGCACTCTCTAGCCCTATTCGTCGCAGCCTTCAGTCATATCATTTGGCACAGGGAAGCTTTCCTTCAAGCAATATCATGTCATCAGGGAATGGAACCCGGAACAATGAAGTGACTTATCCTAGTGGCCAGAATAGGGATACAAATTCTTCCAACTCAAGTGATTGCATGGATATGCATGCCGACAGTCCTGGTCATGATTTTTCATACTGATGCTGTAATAGTTAGAATAGAGAACAGAAAAAATGTCATTTCTGAAATATGTTGTCATAAATGTGTGGAAAAATGTTAAAATTTATTGTGGATAGACTTCAATTTATTTGTGTACCATTGTCATCCAGTTTGAAGCTTGAACATCAGTCTACTATGTTAGCAGATAGTTTTCAAAAAAATGTTGGTTATTTCATTTCCTAAGTATATATAGACGGGTAGAATATTCTTACTACCTATTTTTTCTACTACCATTCCACTACCACTCTAATGATGATAAAAGTGGCAGTGGAGTGATAGTAGAAAAGATGGGTAATAAGAATATCCTATCCCTATAGACATATACATCATACTAGTTTCTGTTATTTGCATGAAATTTGGCAAAGTTAAGGTGTTAAATTACTAAAAAGTTATTATGATTAATAAATCAATATTTGTATGTGTAATATGTTTGTAATGTTTAAAATTATACATGAAGGGGTTTAATATCTGCAGTTTCAGTTTGCGAAGGTTAGGCGGGTTCGAATCTACAAGAGAAGCCGTCTTACGTATGGGCCAAATCAGTATCCCCCCCACCCCCCCTCCCCCTCGGCGTAAGACACGATTTTTTAAAAATTCATTTCAATAATCATTATAAGAAAATCTTGTATGTTAAATTTTTATTTTTCAATTACTCTAAATAAGCAAGTATATGATATTTCTATTGAAAACTATATTTTATGTTAATTTTAAAGTTTATAGATTGAGTAAGAAATAATGTTAATGTCAAAAATTTTAATGTGATACATATGAGTATGAAGTTTTAATATAATCAAATGATATATATATATATAGTGAGGATATTAACTACCAAAAAATCTACTACTAATTTACTATCCATCACATCACCATTGAATCAAAGAAAGAAAATGTTAAAAAAATTTTGAACAGAGAGAAAATGTTAATCTAATGGTAATTAGATAGGTAGTAAGTTAGTAGTGTAAAATTTTGGTAATGAGAATATCCCTACTCATATATATATATATATAGAGGTAGGATCCTTTGACACCTCATCTGAGAGATGTTAGATCAAAAAAGATCAATGGTGTCACATGTTTACAAATCAGAGTCGTCGATCTTTTTTCATCTAATAACTCTCAGATGAGGTGTCAAAGGATCCTAGTTATATATATATATATATATATATATATATATATATATATATATATATGACGTAGGATAGGGATAGGATCCTTTGACACCGGTGTCAAACTTTGAAATTTGACACCAAATATTAATCGTTGATTTTCGCCAATCAACAATTATCATTTATTAGGAATCAAACTTATTAATTATCCTTTACTCAATATTTTTCGAGTCAGTAGACAAATCTATGACAAAACAAATTTTTTAAGAAAGCTCTTACATTTATGGGAAAAATGTTTGTCCTTTTAAATGACACGACTTATGTCATTTCACTCTCACAAAGAGGTGGGACCCATATCTTTATCTCTTTTTGTCCATTCTCTCTCTTCCTTTATCTATCTCTCTCACTTAAAATGACATAACTTTACAACCTTTAAAATGATACACATTTTTTCCTACATTTATAATATGAGACAAGATATTGTGACAACCAAGTGATGTTATCACCAATGATACTACCAACCAATCTCACCGTGGGATTGGTAGTAGCGATCCGACGATTCTCGTTTAATCCCTATATATCCCCTGTCTTCGTTGCTCTCTCTCCCCTTCTCTCTCTCACTATAGGCTCTGCCACCGCCGCCTCCCCCTCAGACACGTGACGGTGCCACTAATTTGTCACCTGCCTTGGCATCTAATTTGATTTTTTTACAGTTCAATTCCGTTAATTTGATTTTTTTTTTACATTCCCAAGAACAATTATGGTTTCGTTTTTAGCCCTAATTGAATTGAAAAAATGATCTGGTTCTTGAATCGGTTGGAATAAAATGATCCAGTTATTAAATTAATTTGAAAAAATATGATTTTTTTGGTGTTGTTTGAATTGGTTCGGTCGGAATAAACATTACTCAGTACATATCAAAAGCTTCGAAAGAATTCTCAATCTCAGTTATTCAAAAATTGTCATAGTGCATTGTCTCTTGCTATACTTGAAGTAATAAAGAACACGTGTCTATATGGAGAAACTTTTGGTGATGGTATATTTCTGAATAATTTTATTTGTTGTATATGGGCGGTGGTGCCGTCATGTGTCTGGCTATGGGGGGAGGCGGCGGTGACAGAGCCCTTGGTGAGAGAGAAGGGGGAGAGAGCTGCGAAGATAGGAAACATTTAGAGATTAAACGAGAACCGTCAGATCATCAGATTGCTATTACCAATCCAACGGTGAGATTGGTTGGTTCTCACCATATACTGTCCCTTATCTTTTAGCTTCTCTACAAAACCTGTGATTTCGTGCCAGAGTGGGCTTTAACATATGTGTTAGGCCCATAAGTTAAGGAAACGTAAATGGAAAGTGATTGTGATTGGCGCCTTGGCCTTGAAAATGAGGTGGTCCCTATTTCGTTCCCTCTGTTTACGAAGTTTCAACATTCATTCCCGCTCACACTGTTTCTGTTTCTTCCTTCCTTGCTGCTTTTTTCTGCGATTCAGTTCAGTTACTCATTCGTTTGTGGCTTCTCGAAGGTTCTAAATTTTAACCCAAATATTAACCTATTGAATTCTACTTCCTTCTTCTTTGCTAAACTGAATCATTGTTTTCCACCGATAAAACCTGTTTTCGATGTTCATGGCCTGCATCTGAGTATCACACGCCTTCACCTTGTTTTTCCACTCATCTACTTTCAATGTTCATTCTTTCTTTTTTAGTATCACTCGCTTACATAATACTCGAATATGGTTTTGTTGCTTGTTGTGTCGTAGTATTTATGTTCTTCTTAATCTGAATCACAGAATAATCAAATTAGGGTTTTGCCACGCACGAATATACGATGCTAATGGTATGATTGCTTGTATCATTATTGTGATCCAAATCACAATTCGGAATGCGGAATTGACTATTAGTTTTGTCTTTCTTGAAATTTAGTCTTCTCTTCTCACAAGTTTGGCATATTCGATGATTGTATGCGTAGGGACGAAAAGGAAGAAGACATCTTTGATAATTATATTGGATTACAGAAAAAGGGGGTTACTTATGGTGAATTTTCCCCACAATCCCAAGTTTAGTGTTTGTGCAAATTTTGAATCTTCTTTACTGATTTGTAGCTGACAAAATGTCTGCATAATTATTCTTATTGCTTTTACAGACATCGTTGAGTCTGTTATAGTTCCGATGTGAGAAATTTCTTGAGAGGTGACATAAGTTGCTGGTATATAATCTGAGAAACTATCAGGACCTTTTTGTTGTAATCTAATGTCATCTGTTTGGTTTTATGATGTCATGACAGTAGGTACCGAAACTATGCCTGGGTGATTTTTATTTTATGATTTTTCTGGTTCTTAGTTTTGATTATGGGGTTTGCATTCATCATTTAGGAAAACGTTATACTTAGTACCTATCTTTTTTACTACTTCTTACTACCAAATCTTAACCGTTGATTTTCGTCAATCTAATGATTATAATTTATTGTAAATTAATAATTAATTAATAAGTATGACCCCATAAATTAGATTGACAGAAATCAACGGTTAAGATTTAGTAGTAAGAAGTAGTAAGAAAAATATGTAGTAAGTATAATCTTCCCTATCATTTAACATGACACAACAAAATTTTCTATACAAACATTTTGTGGGGCATGCACTTTTTGAAGCGAAAAAAAAAAAAACCTACTGCACGCAAAACGAATTTCTATAACATTACACAATCACTTTTCCTACAACATAACTCTTATAAAACCCTTTGATTATTACTTGAACCTCTCTTCATCTAAATTGTTTCTTTGGTGCTTTCTCTTTATTTTTGGTCATCTGTTGGTACTTTTTTATGAAGGATAAGAACATATATTATTTTATTCTTATCACTTTCAGGAAGGTTGAACGATCATGAAAACAGGTACGTCACTTGACCGCAAAGCTGTGAAGGCTTCTGGAAAGTGCAGTCTAAAGACAGGGTCCATTGGAGTGAAAAATTCTCCCAAGAGAACAAATAAATGGGATCACCAAGCAAGAGGTGATATACTTTTGCCTATCTACCATTTATATTGATTTTAATAATAGTTTGGTTTCATATTATCTCCCCTCTTGATGTACTGATTGCTGTGTCTGTATCTTAGAAAAAATGTTTTGGATTCAACTTGGTAGGTTCAATTAGCCTATTACTAATATTTCTGCCAATGAACTGAATCCTTTTAGTTTCTTGGATGAGGCAACACTAGCTTTGAAATTTACTCAAATATTCTTTTTCCATTATCTTTTACATTTTGCTAAATATAGCTAAACCTTTTTCCCTTTAGGATGTGGTGAAGAGTTGTTGACTGATAAAGGGAATCAGCATTTTCCATTCAATGAACCTGTGAGAATGTGCCCAGAACTTGTCAACAAAGATACTTTTCCACCGGAAAAGAGAGAGGTGTCTGAACTTTATCCAAGACAAACACTTGGTTCTTCTGCAAAGATCAAGTTACAACTTTTTCCTATAAACGAAGGAACTCAAATAGGACTTGAAAAGGTCACATGGTGATACATGAAGCATTTGGACAAATTAGATATACTTTACACCTGTCCTAGCCTGTATGGAATAATCGCAATCCGGTTGCGACAGCTACCGGTTGCGACTGTAATAAATGCTTAAACTATTTTCTTTTTCAGGATGGGCATAATCCATATTTAGAACTTACACTTAGAGGTCGAAAGAAAATCTCTTCAGTGATAAAACACCTTGAAAAGAAGTGGGGAAGTTCAAGTATAGCGAAAGGGGAGCCTATGCTTTTTCCATACAATATAATGGAAAATCTATCTGACTGCAGAAGGTGGACAATTAATGATACTGAAACAACAGCTACTGCTGTCTATGCTGCTGTTGGAAGCCCTGCAATTTTCCGGTTGAAGTATAATATCTGATCGTTTTCTATCATATGTTTTCTTTTCTTTGTGGAAATTAGGTTGTTTATAATTATATTGTTTTGTAACTTGTTCTCTTCTTTAAGGTACGGTTGGTTCTACATACATGAACCTAGGTCTTTTGGTATACCTTCCACACCAATTCCCTATGAATCTGGTGTACAGTCTGGAGGAACAGATGGTGGTAGCAATGATAATTTAGAGACTATATCTGAAAAACAGGACAGGGTTCGGGTTAAAAGTAAGGAACACATTGCAATTGATGTGGGCAATGTAGCAATTGAAAATGTGGCTCAGACAATGGACAATGCATCTGCCGATCCTCTGGTAAATTGTTATTTAGATATTTTGTTGTGCTTGACAATAACTTTCAGATAGTTGCATTAAATTACACAAATTTTATTGCAGGAGATTTGGGTGTTGCTGGGGGATCTGGTTTATACAAATATTTGTTTTTATGTGTGTCTTAAGGAACATTAAAATGATTTTTATGATGATTTGCTTCATTGACTAATAGAATTATGTGGAAAGTTTTGGAATATATGATATGGAAATTTGCAAGAATAGTTCAAAGTGCTGTTAATTAGTCATATTTATGGCAGCATAAGCATAAAAAAATTGGACTTTTAGTGTAAATAAAATTCTTATTTATGGTTCTCTGCATGTTTAAGAAATCTTTTGTTGGTTGGCCCTGAATTCTAAAATGAATTTCGAATGCATCTATTGTTTGTTTTCTAAGATATGCTTATTTTGTTCTAACTAGGATAATGAGCAAAGAGTAAGCAGTTGCCTTCAACAGCCATCGTTACCATGGGTTGATAGTCTAACCAATATAAGTATTGGGGGTCTCCTTTCTGAAGCATCCTTACAGGGAGGGTTTGATCCAAAATCATTTGACATCAATGACATGCAAACAAGTCAAATAATTTGTGATTCATTGGATGCTTTTATCGCCACCCAAATTTGTCATCCTCCTGTTTCAAGAATATCTACTGAAGACATGCGAACATCTATATTAGATGCTGAAGAAACATGTCATGCATTTCCTCTTCGAAAGTTATCTTGTCCAGCAGATGTACAAACTGCTAGTGGAAAGGATTCTTCTGTGGCCTGCAGTCAGGATGTTTCTTCAAACTCATCAAAGTTGCCAAATACAGACAAGGTAAGATGGTCATAGTCTTCAATGATAATCTATTATTGAATTATGAGATAGTTTCGTGTGACTTGTATCTGGATGTAAAAACTACCAATTTCTTTTTGTAAGATAGCTCAACTCACAAGTTATTTGCTGGCTGTTTTTTAAATCACTTATTTTCTTCCAACTTGAATAATTTATTTTGAAATAATTAGATTTAGCATATTAAATTCGTTTTTGGCCCATTTTTTGGGTTTAATGTGAGGAACATCAACTTTTGATCCAGTACGTCTTGTTGGTCTAAGGTCTTTAACTTATTGTTTGAATAAGATAGATGTTTTTGAGGAGCAATTTATAATTGGATATCATTTTCATCAGCTTTATGAATACTTAGTGTCAACAGGGCCTCTATGAACAGAATATTTAATGTTTCAAATGAAGCTAAGGCTGCAAAAAAATGCCTTGCTAATCAAATAGCATTTAATGTTGCATTGGGACGGAAATCAGGCTTCGAGTTGATGTGGATTGAGATTATGTTTCATTTGTAGGCAATAAGTTTAGATGGAAGCTTTGCTTTGTTATCCGTCATTATTTTGCACTTCACTGTCTCTTATGGTTTTGTCAAGGTTAATGATCAAGATGGACTTTCACAAAATCCTCCATCCGGGAAGACTCAGACAGACTGGTTGCTTTCTTCCCGTTTGTATGATGATGAAAGAAGTCTTGGGTTAAGAGACATCAATTGGGTACTTAGATTTTCTTGTTGAAGCATTTCAGTGTTTCTTAGTTTACTCCCTGATTACTGATTTAAGTAATATACTATCTGTATTCAGAATGATTCTTTGGGACCTTTTGATCTTGGCATCCCTGCTAAGAAGCTCATTGACGGAGACAGTGTTAGCGTCGGTGAGTTTGTTAAATAGCTGCTTGGATGCATAAGTTGGAGACCAAATGGCATCATAATTTTGAAGATACGTGCTTGGGAAAGAGAAGGAAAAATAAATTGTACATAACAGAAACACTTGTTGAAGAGCCACCAAGGGCGAAAAAAGGAAAGAAAGAAACGAGCCTGACAGAATACTGAGTTATCAGGTGTAAAAATCAGGGTTATAGAGGGGACTGATATTTCAGTTTTGCATTAGCTTCGCTTTGGTCCTATAATTTTGAAATAATTCTCGTCAACAATGTCCTCATTTGGTTGCTTTGCTATATGCCAACTATCCCCAAGTGTTGATGAGCTTAAATGTAATAAAAATAGGATTTTATAAGAGTTATCTTGTATGAAAAGTAATTGTGTTATGTTATAGAAATTTGTTTTGCGTGCCAGAGTTTTTTTTTCTCGGTCCACACAAAATGTTGTGTGTAGGAAAAAGATTTAGTCATGTTAGATGGTAGATGAAAAACCCATAAAAATATCATGCTATGTTGTTGACCCTTTTATCCTACGTCTGCAATAAACTATCTTATTGGTGCGAATTGGAAGAAAGCTGAGTGGGAGGAAAATTATTTATGTTTTACCAAAAAAAAAAAAAAAAAACTGAATTATTCAATTGCTTTTGTAAATTCAAAAATTAAATGCCTCAAATTTTCTATTAGCTTGCATCGGGCTTTGGTTTAGTGCATGCAAAAGATAGTATCTGTTATTGTATTGTGCTATTTTATGTTCTAAACTACCGCTAACACAATACACTTAAAATTGAATGAATTTTTTCTATGTACTTGCGTAAAATTTTACTAGAATTCGAGTGAAAATGAATTTTGAGAAATTATTTTTGAATGAGTGACTAAAAAGGAGTTGTTTGAATAGCGTTAACTATTAATTAAATTTATTTGTGTGAAATTAATTTTACAAAAGCAAAAATTTATCTTAGTTTTACAAGTTAAGAAAAATATGTATTAACTGTTAAGTAAATTTATTTGTTTGAAATTATTTTTAAAAAGGCAAAAAATCATCTTAGTTTTATAAGTTAGGACTGTTTCTGAAAAGAAACAATTCTTTTCTATTTTTGTGGCTTGGAACCTATCAAGCACACTTCAAAAATCATGACGTGTCGTGTCTGACACTTTCCGACACTCTCCGACACTCCGACACTCCAACACGCGTTATAGAAATTCAAAAAAAGGTTCAGAGGTTGCGTTGCGTTGAGTTTTTAGTTCTAACTATTAGATTCGTTGGATTACGATTATCATTTTATTAAGTTTAATATAAATATTTGGAATATCTTATGTTTCTTTGTAAAATTGATGAATATTATAAGTTTAAATTATTTTTTATTAAATTATTGAATATTAAATGTAATATACACTACATAAATTAAAAATATTATTTAATATCAAAACGTGTCCTAACGTGTCAAAATCTAACATTTTTTAGAATTAACGTGTCGGAGTGTCGTGTCGTATCGTGTCACATGTCCCGTATCGGTGTCGATGCTACATAGCTTGGAACAGTTTTTTAGAAAAAAAAGTGTTTGATAACAATTATTATTTTTATTTCGAGAATGAGAATTGTATTTGATAACACAACAAATAATATAATAAAAAATAATTCCTACTAAATATAAAAAAATTTCGGATCATCATTTTCCTTTCCATATGGTGTGGTTGTGGTGGAGGCGGCGGCGGCGGCGGTACGGTAGTGGTGGGGGTGGTGACGAAGACACTGGTGGTACGATGGCGGTGGCATCAATGGTGGTGGTCGTCGTGTCGGCATGATGGTGGTGGTGGTAGAGGTGGAGAGTGATTGAAGAGATAAGCTTTTCTCATTTTGTGCCCGAAAACGAAAAAAGCAGAAATATTTGATTATTTTTTCTTTTTCTTTACCAAACGAATTTTCTATCAATTTGTTCCAGGAACAGAAATAAAAAAAATTGATTCAGGGATAGTTGTCATCCACACTGTTAAGAGCATGTTGTGACTAAGAGCAGTTTCGTTAAGAACATAGTTGTTACATTGTAATCTCATACTCAATCACCATTGACGGAGAAAGCCAATGTCCTTTCCCATAATTCCAAATATTTCAATTAACCTCATTAATGGTGCCGTCTCCATGCATCTTCTTTTCACGTTCTCCTTCAAACGCTTGCTTCTTCCATATTATTTTCTCTGTTATAATAATACATGGTTATTACCGAAACACAAATATTTGCAGTTTCGAGTTGTCTCCAATGGGAGGCGTTAACGGCAAGTATGATAACTCATGAAACCGAAACCGCGAAGTTGAGAGGTTGAAACGTGAAAATGAGAACTCGAGCAGAGGCTCTGCAGCTAAACCAACAAGACACAAGGATTATTCAAGGACACATTCATCGAAGCATGTTGTGGAAGTTGAGGATGAGGAGACTAAGAAAAAAGTACAAGTTAGTACTATTGGTGGAAGAGAAGGAGATGTTAGAAACGATAAGACAAGTGAGGTTGGAAATGTTTCAATGAGATCAGAGGAGAAAAAGAAGATTGCAAGTTATGAATTTGTTGATGGCTGGCCAAAATGGCTTGTTGATAATATCCCCAAAAACTTTTTGTCTAGTTTGGTTGCCAAAAGTGCTGATTCCTATGAAAACTTGATAAGGTAAAATTTTAAGTTGACAACACACTCTTTGTTGTGCATGGGAGTATCATTTTTCTTTTTCTTTAATTTGGTTATTAAAGTTGGTCGTTAGTACCAAATGATGGTAGTTCAGTTGGCGTATGTGAGCTGAGCAAATGAGAGTGAGCTATCCTCCCCAGTACCATCTTAAGGAAGGGTTTAAAGTCTTAATCTTGGACCTGCTGCGAGGCCCCCCGAGGAGGATACCTATGGTTTATAAAAAAAAAAAATTTGCTCATTAGTTTCAGAATGTTCTTTAATTTTCCTTCATTGCATGCAAGCATGTTGAGGAAAGAGTTTAATTTTAGCTCTCTTGAGTTACAAATAGTAACTTGTTTTTTCTTTTGGGTTACAGGTAGGACGTGGAACATATAGTAATGTGTACAAAGCAAGAGATAAGGAAACTGGGAAGATTGTTGCTTTGAAGAAGGTACGGTTTGATACATCAGATTCTGAAAGCATAAAGTTTATGGCAAGAGAGATCATTTTACTGCAGGCACTGGCTTTCTCCGCGTCCTGCCAACAAGAGTCATACCATGTAATTTGTCTGTTGCTAGGAAAGTTTATATATATTGTCACATGTTGATCACCAAAATGATTTGTTTCTTTTAGTTACTCTTGTTGTTTTGTTTCTCAATAACTATTGGGTTTATAGCTCAAACTTTCAAATTCTATAATCACTTTCTAAGTTGTTCATATTTGATATTTGGTTAAGCACTTTGTGATAATGGTAATGCAGTGTTTTGGTTGTATTGTATACAGATAAAGTGCTATATGCAGCAGCTTCTTTTGGGGCTCCAGCATTGTCATGAGAGGGGAGTTATGCACCGAGATATTAAAGCTTCTAACTTGTTAATAGATAAAAGAGGGGTGCTAAAAATTGCAGATTTTGGACTTGGATATTCCTTTGCTATTAGACCTGAAGGGCCTCTTACAAATCGAGTTGTGACACTTTGGTATAGAGGTCCTGAACTTCTTTTAGGCTCAACTGATTATGGATATGGCATTGATCTATGGAGTGCAGGATGCTTGTTGGCTGAGATGTTTGTTGGAAGACCAATTATGCCCGGGAGGACAGAGGTAAAGCTTTATTTGGTCTATATGAAAATAGTGAAAGATTTTAGCTTGGACACCATACACAATGATGTCATGTTAAAGTAATTCTTGCTTTCCTTTTTCCCCAATCTTTTTATAACATCCCGAGCGCTGACGAGGGTGGGGAGTGATCGCCGGTGCGAAAAGGCATGAACAAGGAGCGACTCCTGACAGGCTTCCAGCGTGGGGGTTACATGCATGGATGAATCAAATCGACACCCGAAATAGAGGGATTCCAAAGACTGTGCAGGTGTGAGACTGCACAGTTTAGGATAGCTTATAAGAATTAATTGGTACTACCTATACTAACAAGACGCATCTTCTTTTTGGTAGCCCGGAACGGAAGAACTCCACAGTTAAGCGTGCTTGACTTGGACAATTCTGGGTTGGGTGACCTCCTGCGAAGTTTTCCCGGGAAGTGTGCGAGTGAGGAAAAAGCACACTGAAAAGTCTCGTGTCAGTATGTGGGGATAGTCGTTGATTCTTGAAGTGGCCGGGTATTACATTTTTTGTCCTCTATCTCTTGCTGAGTGAGGCCATACATGATTGTTTGTGTCTTCAATGAATCTAACTTGTCATTGCTAACATGCCCTTCTTTAAAAAGAATCTATTCAGTAAAGCTTCTTATTAGAAATACAACATAACGTGTTTTCACCTAACAATTTTTGGAAAAGTTGATTTAGTACATAATATTAGAATCCATATGATCAGAGCATTTTTAATACTTTGGTTGCATCCAGTAATGGATACAATTACCATTCAAAATGAGACACCTGTATTAAATAAGTAAGTCCTCCTCAATGCTGACATAACAATATATTAGTGCTGGTGTCTTGTTTTTATTGGATGGATGCACTGAGGAATAGGTGCGATGGAAGTACTTAAAATATTTTCCTCCATGACCTAGTCGCCTAGGGTTAGTTTATTTTTTAACAAAAAATATTATGAAATTCGCTAGCATAAATTAGGTGAATGAGTGTATTATTTGCCTTTGCATGTCAAAGGACTCTTCAGAAGACAAGTTAAAATATAATATAAAAACTATTAAGGTATGTTTTGGAGATAGTGGATTCTCTCATGTGTAAAAAAATGGTGATGTTATTTGATCAGAACCACTCATTTAAAAGTTATACATTTTTTTCTCTTATCTCATCAATGAGTGGTTGTGATAAAATAATATGACCACATGATCACTTTTGCACACGTTAGAGGATCCACTCCCTATTTTGGAAAAGATGGTTCATCACACTTTTGGAGAGTCTGATAAGCTAATAAGAATTTGATGTATATAGGTAGAACAGCTTCACATGATCTTCAAACTTTGTGGTTCACTTCACCTTCAGAGGATTTCTGGAAAAAAATGAAGCTAACGACAAGCTACCGTCCACCTCAACATTACAAAGCTAATTATGAAGAAAACTTCCAGGTTTTTCCTTCGTCTGCGCGTGGTCTCTTGATCACACTTCTTGATCTAGACGCTGACCGTCGTGGCAGTGCTGCCTCTGCTCTTGAAAGTGAAGTGAGCTCTTCTCTTGTTGCTAATGATATTTCAAGTTACTTTTTCTGTTCTTTTCTGTTACTTTTAGATAATGAATGACTTAGAAAGAGTGCCGAGATTCAAAGGGATTATTATTGGGTTTTATAAGAGTTATGTTCTAGGAAAAGTGTTTGTGTTATATTATACAGATTCGTTTTGCATGTTGGAGTTTTTTTTTTTTCTACGGGCCCCACAGAATGTTGTGTATTTAGGAAATTTTGTGTGGTCATATTAAATGATAAATGATAAACCCATTATTATTTTATGTATCCTAGGAACATATTATTATTTTAGTATTTCTTATGTTGTAGAACATAATTTTATCTCCTACCCACACATAAAAGTATATAGTGCCCATGACTCTTTTTTTTTTCTCTTTTTTTTATATGGCTCCATATACTTTTACCTGTATTTAGGAAATAAAATTATTCAAATTTGCAATATGCTAAATTGTTTACTCCATACAGTTCTTCAAATCTAGTCCATTAGCATGTGACCCTTCAGCGTTACCAGTAATGTACAAAGACGAGGATGAACGCTCACAAACTAAGAGACGCAGAAGGTATGCTATCAGTTTACATGTGGGTCAGTGGAGAAAACAAAATCCAACCTTGTGGCTTCCACATACTTAATAGGGAATATTATTCTCATGTTACATGGGAGTAGCTATCAATTGTTATAGAGAGAATACAAGTGGGTCCACCATTAAAAAGCAAAAAAGAAAAGAATAAAAAAAAGGGTTCGATTTTCGAAGTGAGATAAAATGAGATAACTATATTATGTAAAATGAGAGTGGTATTTCCCTACTTAATAAGATATATCTAGATAAACCAATG